>CM067320.1:69082192-69359265 GCA_034231615.1 Meghimatium bilineatum
TAGTGGGCTTCCCTAACCTGTGACAGCATTCCTATCTGCCGTCAAACGGCGAATGTGTATTGATTCTATACAGTGACGATTTATCACCCACTGTGCCCTTGGACTTTTCAGGCCAAAACATATTTTTGGGTGCCAGTCTCCGTGGAGACGGTAGTCAGGGATTTACGCTTGGGTCGACTACGATTATCTTGAACGAGATGTTAAGTTGCCAGTCTCGCCTAATTTAACGTATTGTACCTGTGCCCATCGGGTACTGAGCCTTTTCTCTTCGCGATCATGATTACGGTATAGGAAATCTTCGAAGGTAGAGTTGGACCCGGGTTCGTTCGCCCACTTAACCGAGGTGTCATTCAGCAACATCGTGAACCCCACGTCCAAGTCTGATTCTACATATTTTTTAGGACCACGGCGGCATAGAAGCGTGTTCTCAATCTGAACAAAACTCTTACTGCGGGCAACATTCCGGTATGGGAAAGCATTGGCGGTAGTTTAGGCCTAACCGGTTACGAGCACCGCGAACTAGAAATTGTTCTCAAGCTGAACTACTCTAGTTCCAATTTCCTTTTAACGGTTTCCGTTTTCACGTGGCGCTGTGCTGCCCCCCTCATTGTGCTCAATATGTTATCCTTTTTACTCTCACTGTTCGTCTTGGCATCTGCATATTTCGTGACTATTATATTGGCCGCCCCTCCAATGCTCGTGCCGTACTGTGTGTCGATAGTGACGCTATATGTGTTTGGCCCAGAGGTGTCGGAAATATTGCTTGACTTTTTGCAGAACTTCTCATTCCATATGCAGCCTCACATCCAGGGACATGACTCTAAAAGTGTTGGCCAGGAATACAGCAAAAGCATCTGTATTTATGTATTTCGGGGTGCACCACGATGATGTTCTTTTAGAATCGTGGTTATCTGCTAACACTGGGTCCACACGAGAGCAGTGTGAGACCCTTTGTCCATCTAATACTCAAAAACTGCCGCATCTAAAAGTTCCATTTATTTAGCCTGGAATGAATACTATTATAACAGTAGTATGAATCTTTTATTTTTTTAATGATGTTACATAAAAGAGAGCATGAGGTCGACAGTGTAGAAAATAGTAGAAAGTTGGATATCGTGCAATGACAAAGTCAACAACGATCCTGATTTTTAAAAATATGAAAATGCAAGCGTTATAGAGATCTATGTTCGTCTACAGCAGTCGACACGACACCTTATGATGATAAAGAGCGCAACAACATGGACTACCATATCTATTTTCATATAAACCTTCATATGTAGCATACGAAATTTGGAGCAGGTTAAAATACGTTTTGCTAATCACTGGTAACAAACATAGTTTTGCTGCAGTTATTACCTATTATCGATTATACGCAGCAGATGCAAGTATTCTGAGATTACACTTAGTCTCCTTCACGGACTCAAGTCACGAGTATGTTGCTAGGCCCGAAAAGGAGTAATACTGTAACCTGCTATGTAAATCGTAAGAGGCGACTAATTCGATTTTGCGGGTGCTGTTGGCTATCCCATCTCAGTGATCGACAATCCAAGAGTAGTTCAAAGTCGGATGTTAGGCCGAAAGATGCAGATATCGCAGCCAAGGTGTAAACAACGCATTCCGCTCTACGTCGTGAGAATTTGTGGATCTAGCGTTGAAATAATGTCTGAAACACATTAAATGTAATTTTGCCAGTTGCAACTATCTTTCATACTTCTTTTGTCTCATAACGTGTCCACAAAATAAATAAATCAATATCAATAAATCCATATTCAAGTGGTCTGTGGTCACTCAATATCAGACCACTCAATATCAATACGACCCTTCAGGGTCGTAGGGGTACCACATTGGATGCTTCAGCACACAGAGTCCTCCAGCGAATTCTATCCTCAGCGATGCGAATGAGTGTGGAAATATCTTGCCCTGTCCATTCCTTGATGTTGTCTGTCCATGTCTTTATTTGTCCTCCGCTGCTTCTTCCACCCTCGACAGTTCCCTGCAGTATTGTTTTTGACAAGGAATCGTGCCTGCATACATGTCCGAACCATGCTAGTTTTCGTCGTTTCACTATTGAAAGCAATGGCTCCTGGACACCTGTACACATCTCTACTTTATTTCTTACGTACTCATTGGTTTTATGTTACCTATAGGAAATTCGTAGAATTATTCTGTAGCATTTATACTCGAAAGCCTGTAATCTTCTCTCCATGTCCGCAGTGAGTGTCCAACTCTCACAATCATAGTAAAGTAAAGTAACCCATAGCATTTATTAATGCCGTAGGGGTGTGAGATGTTAGCGATCTCACATTTCACAGGCTCTGCAAATGAGGGCGGTAGCTATCTCCTCTCCCTCGCAGTCTTTACGGATTAATCCGGTACCCATTTAAGGCTGGGTCGACCTGGGAGCCGTTGCGATCTGAAAACATTTCCGCCTCAACTGGGGAATGAACCCAGGACCACTCATATGCGAAGCCAGTGCGCTAACCACTGCGCTAACGCGGCTCCCAATCATACAACACAACAGAAAGCACCAGCGACTTATACAGTTTGATTTTCACTCCAACACTGATGTTGCTTTTCCAAATCACAGTTAGCCTTGACAAGGACGCTAAAGCCATCTCCAGCCTTATTTTTAGTTCTGCTTTGCATTTACCATCGCTGCATATACTGGATCCGAGGTATTTGAAGGTATTCACCTCCTCAAGCTATGTCAATTCATCATGATATTATTCTGGTTTTCTGTGTCTCTGCTGTTTACCAAGATTTTGCTCTTATCTGTATTGATTTCCATTCCGTACTTGTTGGTAACTTTTTCAAACTTTGATGTTAATTCTTGCAATGATTGTTCTGACCCAGCTATAAGATCAATATCATCAGCGAAACGCAAGTTGCAAATAGGGCGACTTCCGATCGATATAGACGTGTTGTAGTCATGTAATGTCTCTTGTATGATGTGCTCTAAGTACATGTTAAAAAGTACTGGGGACATTATGCATCCCTGTCAAACTCCCACAGTTGTTTTGAAGAACTCTCCAATTGTATTGTGTGACAAGACAGCACTATTTGCATTTTTGTACAGAGCTTCAATAATGTCTATAATCGTGGTGTCAAAATTAAATTTCCTCAGTATGTGCCACAGACCATCATGCCAAACACGATCAAAGGCCTTTGTAAAGTCAATGAAGTTGTGGTATAGATCACGTTGGTGCTAAATATGTTTTTCGATTAGTGTTCGGATGTTAAATATTTGTTAAACAGTGCTTCTGTTTGCTCTGAAGCCAGCTTGTTCTTCTGAAATTATTTCTTCCGACTTGTGTTTTATTCTGTTAAGTAGTATTTTGAGCATCACTTTACTGGGGTGTGTTATAAGGCTAATTGTTCTGTAATTTGTACACACTTTCAAATTTCCTTTCTTGGGAATTGGTATTATTAGTGATTGTGTCCAATCAGTGGGCCATTGTTTTGTGTTCCATATATTTTGGCATATTTCGGTCATAATATTTACCACATTAATGCCCCCGTATTTCAACAATTCTGCTGGAATGTTGTCTACACCGGGTGACTTCCCTCCTTTCAATGTTCGTATGGCCTCTTTTATTTCATCTACTAGAATTTATGCATTTCCTATTTCTCTGTTGTTTAGTTCAGAATTCTGTAATATCGTGTAGTCAGGAATACACTTGCAGTTATACAGCTCCTTGCAATACTCTGTCCGTTTTTTCACTATATCTGTTGTTTCATTGAGTATCTTTCCGTGTTTGTCTTGTATTGTAGATATATTTGGTCTTTTAGGCTGTGTTATCTTTCTTAGAATGTCGTATGCTACCTTACTGTTTCCGCGTTTAATACCTTTATTGATGGTTTCGCATTTTTCCTCTAGCCACACTTCTTGTGCTTGTTTCATTTTCCTTCTGATGTTTTTGTTTATTTTACAAAATAAATACACCCTATTGTCTCCAACCCCATAGGTAAATGGGTGGGTGGAGTTAGGGCGCAAATTCATCCCTTAGCACATCAGCAAATGACGTTTAGTACTTCGTACAGCTAAAGTGTGGGTAAAACCATGATTTAACGGTTTTTTTCGGGAAAAAAAAAGATCTGAATCATTCGCACCAAAAGGAGGGAATTACACTCCCGCATTTGACTCTATCAGCAGCTGTTCTTTGGTAGTTTTGTTTTGTTGTTTTTTTTTTTCCAGCTGTCCATGATACTCTCTGCATTCTTCTATATAAACGCATGTCTTTTGTCCCAACTTTTCTACCATCCTGTTGGGTTGTTTTTTTAATTGCCTAAGACTCGCGTCCATATGTTAGAATCGATGTAAAGTGTTTCTGAAAAATTTTCTTCTTCGCCTCTAATGACAGGAACATTTTACACAATATACGAGTATTATTCATCGTTTTATGAATGTTATCTCCCTTATTCTGTTTCATATATGTTAACTTCTTCCATCTGATGGCATCATTGTTCCTAAATACTCAAATCGGATGACTTGTTTGAGTATCGAGTTCCATGCTGAACAGGTATACAGACCACTGAACACATACTCCAAGACTTCAAGAATGCACAGAATGTGAGGCAAGATATGGCAACACTGGGCTAAACTGACAAAACTTTGTGGCAGCCTCTCTGATCTAGAAAAGATTGGGAACTTCGACCTGGCAACTGGCCTGAAGATCTAGCGAGATCAAAATAATCCTCAACACAGAAGTACTGAAACATTCACTGCGATTTCGCGAAACAAACCACAACTTATGGCTCCTTGTTATCTAGAAACATATGTGTGTCTTTACTTTCCGCTACTATTATGTTGATCAGTTCTTGTATATATTTATCTCTTTGTTATACATCTAGTAAAAATGTTGTTACGGCGTAGAGTTTTAATATCACTGTAGGGGTCTATTCTGGTTTCTCCAAATGTACATCGCTCTCTCTCTCTCTCTCTCTCTCGACTTCTAGTTGATTGAAATAACACGGCATAATATCAAAGTGTGTACATGTGTGTGTGGGGTTCAAAAATGTGTTAACTGACATTTGCAAGCGGGAATCCTTTGTGGGCAAACAAATTTAAACTTGTTTTGTGACAGAATATATGTTTCTACATTAATCTAGTATTTTATGGAATGTGCAAATGATCAGCTAATGAAGAGAACAGATACATGACACTTTCGAAAATTTGCATTCTAATTTATTCACATGCGCGCAACATTTTCAATGAAAATCAACATCAGAGCCTTCACACACAAGCACAACAGTTACTGTTACAATATGTACTATCTAACTTCTATATAAGAAAAATAGTAACATCCGCACATGAAATGACCGTAGATATCACCTGATGGCAAGACCAAAAATGAAATTGACTTTGATTTGATTCTTCTTCTCCTTCCACTTCGTTCTCCAGTCAGAGTCAGAAGCTAATATATATTTCTTAAATGAACTGTATGCCTTCTGTGATCACCCGTAACCGAGCCACAGAGCTAGCACGCCAGAGCTGCTTCAACATGAGGTTTCTTATAGACCTATCGAGCATCAAATCAAGACATAAAATAGCTCATGTTAAAGAATACTTCAAGGTCGCCAATAATTATCATCACCTCTTACACAATCTCTAGACAGAACAAAAGGAAGGTGTATCAAGAGAGGGATGTCCTGGATGGCAGGAGATACACAACGCAGAGTTTGTGAGCTGGAGGAAGTGGGAAGAGGCTGTGAATGGGTGACATTTGGCAAAGAGACAAAGTTATTGACAACAGTTGTGATACAGATGGGAAAAGAGTGCAGCGACTGGGCTGCCAATAGAACAGATGGAATGATCCAAGAACTCATACTGCAGCACTCCAAGCCACACGATACAGTAATTTACACAGACGGCTCAGTAACAAAAGAAACAGACAGGAGTGGTTGGCGTTTCGTGGTCTACCATAATGGTAAGAAATTAGCAGAGAAATCAGGTGCCTACCCCACTACAACATCAAGTATGAGAATGGAAATAGAAGCGGTGACAGCAACTTTCACTTGGCTGGCGACGCAACCACCAACAGACTAAGTGATTCTTTCGGACTCTCAAAGTATACTGCGCAAGATAGAAAAGTGTATAATCAGAACAGAATGGATCACTCTTCTCAACAACGCGCAGATAATTACATAGATCTACTGTCCAGGTCAAGCTGGGGTCAGGGGAAATGAAAAAGCCGAAGTGTTGGCTGGTAAATCCTTGGTAAACGGCACCGAAATAAGAAGAGACATGATTGAATTGTTTAGAGCAGTCATAGATACCCTACTAGAAGGAAGTCGAACGTGACAATGTACATATTCAGAGAATTGTAGAAACGGACGGTACTAGAGGCGATAGGAGAAAGTGCTCCCTCTCCGGAAAGATCAGAAGAATCCATAATCAGCAACTGACTGGGACACTGAGCTTATACACTTTTAGATGGCTGACCCGAACGGCAAGCAGAGCATATATGGGAATGTCGCCATTGCTGTGGCGCTTGTTCCTAATCAAGAATCAAGCTGCTTCAAATTATCATAGTTTACTTATGGTGTGGTATAAGGGACAGTTATGTAAAATATGCTCTGTTATTTCTGCGGATTGTCCACATATGGGCAAATATCGGTGTTGCCAACTCCAAATTTTCTTTTCCTATACATTTGTTATTTGAGTATAGTGTGGTCTGTTATCAATCTAAAAGTCTTTGTTCTCTTCTTCCAAGCTTATGAATGACATCTCTTATTGACTTTATTTGTGAGTTGAATTTCACTCCATATCCACGAAAGATTTGATGATGGACTTCATTTCTGGAAATGATATCGTATCGTCTATATGTTGTTGCTGGCAGTTATTTCAAGTTTTATCTAATTGATCTACTATCTCACCTCCCCTGGTTTGTGAATAATCTGGAATATATTGAAGAACTACTTCTTTGAATTTGTTGTTTAGTTGAGATAGAAGTGATTTTAGGGACCTCACTAAGCCCACTAGAATGGGTTTGAGTTTTGGACGACTTGAAAAACAGTCTTGATTCACAAATACTAGGTCAGCTCGAGAACGCCTTGGGTGGTGTGAGACTCGAACTTGGACAAGGGGTACACGATGTCGGTGAATGACACCTCGGCTAAGAGGGCGAAAGAGCCAGGGTCCAACTCCTCTGTTGAGTTCTTCCCCTTAAGGAACCAGGCTCACGGAGAAACGGTTCAGTACCCAATGGGCACAGGCACAGCACGTCCAATTACACGAAGCAAGTTCATAGACAGTGGAACACCTCGTGCGAGTCAGACGAGAGCAAAAATCGTCTGGGCGAAGAGTCGCCACTACGCGTGCCTGGAGACATATATAGAGGCTGTCACAGGCTAAGGGTAGCCCACCCGAATTGTCAAGGCATGCCGAAATCGGATGTGCTAGGCCTACAAGGCGCATAACGGTGGCACAACGTAATCACGCTCCCGGCGGAAATCGGGTTACAATGGAGCGAACACAAAACAACAAACAACAAACAAATACTAGGGAAATCAATTATAGACAAGCATGACATTTAAATATCTACATTGACACATTCTAAATGAGGACACTAAACTGGAAAGAGATACGATTTTGCGATTTGAAGTATTTATAATTACAATGGTCATAACAGAACAATTCTCACCGAATGGATGCAACATTTATATAACAGAACTGGATAACATTAAGATAGCAGATCAGATCGATTGGGGGGGGGGGCGTTTAAGGTATGTATGTAAGCAGCGAGTTATGGGAGGTATCAGTATGCTGTCATGCATACCCTTCATTATGTGCAGGGAGGAATCTCGTACCTATTTGTTTATAAATTAATAATAATTACTACCTTGGAGGTTGGAGTTCCCGAAATTCCCATTACTATTTACAGGTAAAAAAAAATATGATATAACCAAATTTGACTAAAGCCCGCTGCTGAAAGGATCGTACCTCATCATATCTACTAGATTTCTTCAAATATGAATACGTGCATAGGACAGAAACTGGTGATATCTAGTTCAAGGTATGTTGTTATACTGTGTGGCCGCGTATCGTGGTGGTTAGCGCACTGTCTTAGCATATGAATGATCCTGGGTTCGTTGCCCAGTTGAGGCGGAATAGTTATTTTTTTTTCAGATCGAAGCGGCTACCGGATCGACCATCTATAATTTGGTACTGGATTAATCCGGAAAATAAAGACTGCGAGGGAGAGGAGATGACTACCTCCCGCATATAGCAGAGCCACTGTAATGTGATATCGCTATCATCTACTAACGGCCTTCATAAATGCCACTTTACTTTTTTATGACACTGTATATAATTTTTGCATGTTGTTGAACCATTGAGACCATCTTTTATGGTTGTTATGCGAAGCGTTTTTCTTGGTCTTCCTCTATTTGTTTTGTTATTGGGTACCATTCATGCTTGTAGTGGCAGACATTTTCATTCATTATAAGTACCTGTCGGATATAAGTTAATCGTTTGCATCTTATCGTTATAGAAACATATTTCTGTTTTTGTGTCTTTTCTAATTGCGTGTTTAACTTATATTCTTCCCAGCCAATATTTACGAGTTTTCTAAGACATTTATTTTCAACTGAGCTTAATTTCTTCTGCAGACATTGAGAGACGGTTACAGGGCTCTGAATACAAATGTTACAAACGAATGTAACAAAACTTACATGGTTTGAACATGTGTGCCGACATACTTCCGTGGCAAAAACGATATTACATGGGACAGTCGAAGGTGGAAGAAGTAGATGAAAGAGAAAAGCATGATCAGACAACATAAAGGGCTGAACAGGTCGAAATTTAACCACACTCTTCCACACCGCTGAAGAATTAATCGATGAAGAACTCTTATGTGTTAGTGCGTTTAATGTGGTATCCTTACGACCCCGATGGATTATGGACTTAAGAAATATGGATATAGAATTTCTTCTCCGGTGCTTATACATCATAAGATGTAGGTACATTTTACTTAACCAGATAACTTATTTTTGTTTCCCAGAGTATGTAAACGCTGATTCAGAAATCTATAATTAACCTGGCCTAGAAATGATGGAGATCAAGCACCAAAAGCGCCAAGAATTTTCCAAGCACAGAGTGTGGCACTGCCTGGGTGCCGAAACAAAAATAGGAAGATCAAGGAGATGGAGCAGAAGCAGTTAACTCCATCAAGCACTGAAAGCCTTCACCGAATCAGGACTGCCAAGACCAAAGAAGATAACCATATTCACAGATTGCAGATCCCTACTGGAATCAATCCAGAGCAACATAAACGAAAGCCTTCTGCACAACATCAGACATGAGCTAAGGCAGTTCCAAAAATCATCAGCCATTGCCCTTCAATGGATACCATCACACTGAGGAATCATGGGAAATAAGAAAGCGGATGCTCTGTCAAAAGCAGGAAGCGAAATGGGGCAACACATACATCCACTGTCTTACGGAGAAGCAAAAACAATAATCCACAACACATACACAGCAAAGTGGAAGAAACAAATGGAAGTGGAATACAAACATGATGCAATACATCACCTCCAAAGATATCAACAGACCACAATATTTCGCCTTAGAACCGGCCACTGCAAACTGTTGGGTCACCTTTACCGATTGAGGATCTCATACACAGATAAATTTCCATGTGGATCCGGAACCCAGACTCCGGAACACATACTTCAGGACTGCTCAACATATAAAGAGCAGAGACAGCAGACCTGACCAGAGGATACAGACTTGAGGCAAAAGCTATGGGGCAACCACTCTGACCTGGAGAAGACGGTGGACTTTGTCTTGACGACGGGCCTGACAATTTAGCATGACCGCAGTTGCTGAACGCAGAAGAAAAAGAAGAATGAGATGGAAACAAGATATCAAAGAACACTAGATATAATTACATTCCAGAAGATTAATTCTAGCTCAGCAGAAGTTATAAAGGGCAATGATGACTGTCCATTATAGCCAAATGATGGTGATGATGATGACGACGACATTTATAATGACATTGGAAATCACGAGTACAATAACAATCAACAATGTCATGCTGAAGTCGGATGTCTTGGGCGGGAAACATAGGTCTCGAGTTTATCTAAAAAAATTTCCAGTTGTCGCCCTCTGCGTCTCTTGTCTTCACTATTGCATATTGCATGTAAAACGTCTCCTGATGTGGATAAAAAAAAGTGAATATTGTTTCTTTCTTATATTATTGATTAAGCTCCGTCTCGCATTTGACTTTCAACATCTCCACATTAGTTTTCCTGGCAGTCAATTGTTTTCTCAGCATTACATAGCCTATTAATACCAATATAACGCATGCAGTTGCGTCTGTGGGTCACACCAATGGACCAGTAGACAAACCACCCATGCAACAGAAAACATTAGTAGATGACTTGCCGCTATATTGAGGCTCTCTTATGGAAGCTTTGAAGCATGTCATCTATACAATTATAGACCCCCTCTGAGTAGAAGGCTCCCAAATAGGCATTGGACTAAGCCGAAAGCTGAAGTCTCCTGGGTATGAAAGAAAGCTCAGAAAAACCACCTAATAAAAATAATAAAATACCATGTAAGAAGTAAGAGCTAATCGCTCACAATTCCTGTGGTTCTCAAACAAACAATACCAGTATAATAACATTCAATACAGCATAGATATAATACGTAGTCATGATGTACCACGATATACTCCAATTATTATTATTTTGTTATTACAAGGATTTACAATTTATTCCAAGAATAAATACTTGAATCTAAGTTTAGTACGCTGTCTGTCATCACCAAAAGATATAAGTATGCGATTTACTATATCGTTTTTGTTGTCTTGAAGTGTTATTGGTTTATTCCTTTACAGACAAGACAACAAAACATTCACTAGCACAGGGATGGGCAAACTTTTTGTGCAGAGGGTCAAATTGAAAATTGTAAAGCTATTCGAGGGCCACATATAATATTATGTATGTTTCTGTTTAAAATTCTCGGTAAGTAATCAATTAAATATTTTTATTGTAAAGAAAGGTAGTTTTACATAATGTAGATAACTTCTGAAATAAATTACATTTCTAACAGACTTACACTATAGCAGTATATTTTCTAATATGGATAAAAGGTTTTGCAAATATTTTAACAATGTTCGTGTATTTAAAAATGTGTTTGAGGGCCGCAAAATATCCAATGGCGGGCCGCATGCGGTCCGCGGGCCGAAGTTTGCCCATCCCTGCACTAGCACATAGGAACCTTCATCAAAAGCGATGACAAAATGGATGTCATTTTCCACTAATATAATGAGGTCCACGCGGGAGTGGAGATATAACGAACGGGTCTACTAATTAGCTAGCCTCGCTATCACAACAAATGGTCAGCCTATGAACTGAGCAGAAATACTCATTGTTCTTCGTGAATCCTCACGATCAGAGTAATTTGAGATGAATGAGCATGAGTCAATATCAAGAATGCACGAATTGGGCGTGGCCCGTACAGAAAACATGACAAAGATTTTTAAAAGAGCAGTGAACCAACATAGAACCGGAACCATCAGCCGTTATTAGTGTCCCGAAAAATTCATCAGCATTGTTTTTCAATTCCATGATGGTATGACATCATGTGTTCAAGATGACGGCGCACACTCAAAACCGTTTCAAGTAACTAACGGTGTCAAACAGTACTTCGTCCTGGATCCAACGCTCTTAAGTATGGTGTTCTCTGCTATGCTAAATGATGCCTTCCAGAATAACAGTACATGAATTTGCTTTCGACGTCGAGCTGATTGGGGGGGGGGGGCAGATTAGCAGATTGAAGGCCAAGACCAAAACAAAGGCGGACATTATTCGCGACATCTTGTTCACCGACGCTTATGCACTCAACGCTATCAGTCTGAAAGACATGCACAACAGTATCGACCTCTTTTCTTTGGCATGTGATGTTTTCGGTCTCACCATCAGTACCGCGAAGACATTAGTAGCGTATCAACCAGCGACAGGTGTCCCCTACACATAACCAGTAATCACATTAAAAGTACAGTACTCAATGCTGCCATTAGGTTTGTATATCTTGGCAGCACTCTATCGCAGATTGCGACAATTGACCAAGATGTTGCCCTACATATTGCTCGCGCCAGTGCGACAATCAGAAGCCTTCGTGCCAACGTCTGGATTAGGAATGGTCTCAATTTGATAAATAAGTTGGACGTGCACCGCGCAGTGGTTCTACCAACATTCCTTTATGCTGCGTCATCTTGAACTGTCTATGTGAGACACACTCGACAGCTTAACTCTTCCCCCCTTCGGTGCCTAAGAAACCTCACTGGTAGGACCAAGTACTAGGTACGTTTGCAGCACCAAGTATCAGAAACGGAAATCCTTTAAAATTCCCGTATTCAAAGCATCCATGCCCTGTTAACTAGGTCCAAATTTCGCTGGAGTGACCACGTCCTCCGTATAGACAATAGCCTTCCAAATATATTATTATATGGGGAGCTGTGCGATGGTAAACGTTCAAGCGGAGGTAAGAAAAGGGGTTTTAATAATCACCTAAAGAACTCTCTCAAGAACTGCAGCTTCGATCCTTGATTTTGAGAGACTACATCCCTTAATTGCTTAGCTTGGCACACTCAGATCACTGCTGGCATCACTAAATTTGAAAAAGAAAGAACACGGCGTGCAATGTACAAAAGACGGAAGCGGAAGGACAAATCCGAGAACTCTCCAACTAGGGACCCTCTGCACACACTGCAATAGAACTTTCCTGACACGATTTGAACATCTATGAACTCACAAACCCAAAGCAAATTATCCAATCATAAAAGTTTTTGTTTTTTCTACTTGTTCACCACATTTTTTTTCATGCCATGCTGATTTTTGCTTGCGAAAGAAGAACACCACCATCATAATGACTTAGGTATTAAATGAGACAAAGTTACGATTATGCACTTGCGAAGCAGATCGAGAAATGTGGACTAGCAAGCCAATGTAAAATGAGATAATACATCCATACATTGGCCTATGTTTTGACATCAGCTTTAGAAGACTGATTGCCGATAGTGCAATGACGTTATTTCACAACCAATGAGAAGGACATGTCACGTATCTTTCTTCTGGGAAATGTGAACAAAGTACCGTGGGCATATGGGGAAATCCGATTACACTTGTCATTACCCGATTACATAATCAATTATCTCTTCCTTAAAACCATTTGGGTTCTCCAGATCTTTACTTATACTTAATGGCCGTTCATCTCTTTGTTCTTGTGACTTTTTCTCAGTGTCCGGGTCTATAAAAGAAACAATGACAAAATTGGGGTGGGGTGGGCTATGTTTGAAATTGTGGTGCTGGGGGAGGGTGGGCTTATGTTTGAAATGGTGGTGCCTACATAAATGGAGGCTTTAATCATCTACTTAGTAAACAAACCGCGCCCACCCTACCCCCCCCCCCCCCCCTTTTTTCTTAAAACTTTGCGAGAAAAGGGAAGAAAATATCTACATTATTTATTTTTCAAGTTTTTCAAATTCATAAATGTAAATGGTATATAAAAACAAATTTGTTTACGGCAACTTTTGTCAACTCCCCCTTTTTCCATCTTGTCGACAACGGTAAAACTTGTTCAGACCCCACCCCTTCGCTACATAATTGTTGACGTAATTTATGAACGGCTCTAACCAATGTGGAAGGGATTAAAATGCTCATAACCTGTAACATTACTTGGTATTCGTGAAGCAGTTTCATTGACTGACGTTAATTAATTGGCATCTTATCTGGTCCACAAACACTAAGAAAATATACCAACAACACGGTTATAATTAGACAACCTGGTATAGTTATGGGTCTAAATATTGAGAAGTGAACCGGAATTCGATGTTTTTGTAACTGCGCATGCGTTTTGCCAAACGTACCAACAGTTTGTATCGATTATTGTTTTAATTTTCATAGCTCTGTTCATTGTTGAAATAATATTTATTATTTACACGAAAAACAAAGAAATCGTTTTAGGAATCACTTATAATTGTGTATATTATGTTTTATTAAGATAAAGATGATTTGATGTGTGGAAAATTCTTATTTGTAATATACTTGAGATACTTGTTGTATCGATCCTAAATATCGACAGATAGCAGTGGCTCAGTGAGTAGTGAGTTATATTTAGAAGCAAACAGGGCTGTGGTGTGGTAACTGGGAAGAACTATCCAGAATATTGAGTTTGAAATGGCGGTGAAGAGGATTCAGAAGGTAAATACACAATAGGCAAATGACATTGTTTAAGGAATTTAGTATTTAATCATATGAACATATACAGGATTTTTAAATATTATCGTACAAATGTATATTTAGCAGCCCCGTTGAATTACTTCTTATAGATTTTTCTTTTAGATGATTTTCATTTTGATACTAACTAAAAATTAATTGGTACAGCACTGAGACTCACTAAGGACAAGTGGCAATAGTAAAAAAAAACGGCCCTAGGGGCTAAACCATATAATTTTCTGCTGTATGTTTCTCTTTAAAACATCGGACTGTGAAGTTTGTCTAATTTTGTTTTAGATTATATTATTAGTAATAGAATATAAACTTTAGTTAAATTAAATATTTATTATGAGCTATTAAATAGTTTATTATAAACTATTTAATAGCTCATAATAAATATTTAATTTAACTAAATATAATCTCCCTATTAACCTAGTTTAACACCTCCCTTCCACTGAACTTCTGAAGCAGATGACAGATGTTGGTTAATTTGGTTACTTACAAGTTACACTACCCCCTATCATGGAGGCCTGGTAGTGTAAAACTACCCAACTAACATTCCATACATTTATATTACATTGCATACTCCCAGTGGCAGTATGATGTTAATCCTGGACAATTACCAACAAAGTGAAAAAAAAATTAGCAGCATTTGAAACAAATGTTACAGAAAAATCCTCAAAATACCATGGACTAAAAAGATCATCAGTCCAATGTAGCCATCCAGAGAGAAATGAATGTAAAAGACAAGGTGCAACTACGGATCAACTCTTCACTGTGATCTTTGTTCTAGGTTTGAGGTATTACTATTACCTAACCATTGCAGTGTGATTGCAGAAGTTGTAATTAAAGTGTTATTTGAAACTGAATATTAATTAGACATTAGTAATTAGATTAGGGAGAGGGTAAGGGTTAGAATTTTTTATAAAGTAATAAATAAATTTGTTCTAATTTAATTTTAAAGCTTGTTGCCACTTGGCTAATAGATAATTGACTGGGCATGCGCAGTGAGAAATCTGTGATGTCAGCTTTGTAAAAATGTGTGTAATATCTATATTATTAACATATGGTTGTGAAAGTTGAAAAATAGCAAAAGCACTGGAGAAGAAATTACATTCAATTGAAAATAAATGTCTTAGAAAACTTAAATATTGTTTGGGAAGATCTTAAGTCAAACAAGCAAGTAAGATAATATATTTTAAAAAAAACATGTTTCTACAACAATAAAAAGAAAATTATGAATTTTTGTATTGGACATGTATTTAGAATGAATACAAACAGACTACCACAACAAGAAGGACTATTAAAATTGGTACCAGATGGCAACAGAAAAAAAGAGGAAGACCAAGAGAGACTCTTGGTAGAACAGCCATCAATGAATATGGATCATAACAACATGCAAGACCTGCACACAGTAGCATCCCATTGCTCGAACTGGGATGCTCTACTTCTGCCTATGCATTGTATTCAGTGCTGAAGTTACATAGATAGATAGACTTATTAACCTTTAGAGCCCTGGCTTAAAATTACAAAACTTCCCCCAGGGCCTGACTTATTTTTTGGAAAATTTGCGTTATTGATGGTGGGTGTTTTGTAAACGTCATAACTTTTTTGTTTTAAAATATATCAAAATAATTTTTGCACATCTAAATAAAGGAGTGAATAGTGAATATTATCGTGTTTTTTTTGTTGTTGTATGTGTGATATGACAGTTGTGAGCACGTTTTGAAGTTGAAAATTCTGGCGAAAAACGCAAAACGTCATTTTCAAAATCGCAAATATATCTTCGTGACGACCCTAATACATGAGCAATGTGTGGCAACATTGATAAAATCCTCATAAATACCTATACTTATTGTATATGTATTGTTTTATATCAAAACTAATATAATATGAACTAAAAAGACTAATAAAACGTGAAGAAATTGCATATAACGTCCGTCCGGTCAACACTAGGTCTATGCCGACACGCAGCGTAATTATTGTCCATGCACACACGTGTCACCCCTGATACATATTATTTTTGTGCTTTTTAATGAATACACACACATTCTTATCAAATAACAACATATTAAACACAAAAAAACAACAATTAGAACATGTAGTCACGATCACTTACCCATGCCACGCGGTACTCAATTTGATAGTAAAATACGGCCGAAAATGGCTAAAGTCGCTCTAGAAATGCGTTGACAAATTCAACCGGCTTTCTCTCTCTTACAATCGTAATGAGTAAAGGAATTTGACCTTTAAACTGTGACGTATTCCTAGCTTCGTGTTGCGGGAATTCTACGTCATATAAGCTTTAACTTCGTGAAGTTACGTACTCTGGAATTGAGTGATATCGTATGTTGCGTGATTGCGACCACAGGCACTACGGGATGCACACGCAAGGCGCAATGTTGCGACCGTAGGGGCCTAAAGGTTAACAAGTCAATTGTTCATGAATTATAAGAAAATATAACTTATGAACTAAGGCTTGTTGTTGTATTGATACCCAGAAATTGTGAACAATTATCACTTACTTAACATATGCAATGGGGTGATATCTCAAGAGCTTTATTTCATATCCAGAAGACTAACTCTCAGTGGTATGCAATATTTATAGAGTGAAGTCTCTCACTCAGGGAATGTAACTTCTATAGGTTATGTGACTTTTCTACCTTTCCACATGCAGAGTTGGAGTCAGGACTTTAACTCCCCTGATAAGCACTTCTTCTTGTCAGGTGTCCATAGCAACCCAGCTTTGAAACATAGTCACTAGTGTGGGTAGAAAAGCCAGTTATGCATTCCCTGCTATTCAAGGGCTATATTGGAGCAATGTGGATTACATAAAGACCACTATTGTAGGTCATACTTTTTTTATTGCATGGTTTCTCAAAATGGAAAAAAATAACACCCCTGGTGGTGATTATATTTCATGGGGGTGATGTAGGGTGATGAAGAAAGCTGTAGGAAACGCTGAATTTTATGTACAATAAGACAAGATGTCCAGATGTCAGACTTCAGCATGACTTAGGGTCACTGGCCCTATATGGGATGGAACAGCCAATTCCATTCCATGACCTCCGTAGTCGCCTTTTACGACATGCATGGAAGGTAAACAGTGTTGTTATTCTTTGCTCCCCTTTCATGCACCAACAACACACAGACGTTGCTGTACTCATCATGTGTATGCTTGATTTAGAAGTTGTTCATTTGCTCCCCCAGTCTGTTCCAACAAGGTTTTTCTCAGAAGTTTCTTAACTTATTTCACATAATTGTTCAACACAATCTAGACAAAGTTAATGTAATCAATGGACATTGTTTAATTTAAAAATTATATCATATATTTTTACCATATTGAAGCCATATGGACTTTGTGGTTAAAGGTGGCTAACATTGATACCACCAATTGTCTGCAGATTTTCATGTGATTAGATGGCTGCATACAAAATTGGGGAACATGGTTTCTGCATTAACTCATAAGACGTTCTCTGAGTATGAGCATGCTACTGAGAATTTAACTATAAATACTATGTTAATGTAATATTGTTACTAGATAATCTAACTACCAAATATTAAAACCAATTTAAAAGATTTAAAAAAATAAGAAACAATGACTTTTTCTACGTTACTGTTCAACAGAGAACTTGATAACGAAACAAATGCGAACAAAGAATAATTGTTAAATTACCCCTATTGTTAAATTGTCCATGCAATGAAATGTTCTTAAAACTCAAGTTCACTGCATTGGAAACAACAAAAGAGAGAGAGAGAATAGGCACATTTAGTGACTGGCTATATCTGTGCACACCAGAACTTATGCATTACTAAATGATACAAAATAGAAATAGAATGAGGTAAGAGGAGTGACATAAGAGAAGAATTACATACTCATGATTCCTTCTGGCATGATACTTATTGAAAGGGACAGAGTACATATGGGGAAACCAAAGTACAATTAGATCAATTCTCAATGCCTTTTGAAACATTTTGTTAGAACGTGTCTCAGAATCATGATACACCGGTTCAAATCACAGTACGAGGTTGATTTTTTTCTTTTGGGGGTGGAATTAAAAATTCATGAGATGTTGACAGCTATGACATAGAGGCCTTTATTACCAGTAAATTCTGCCTACACTTATTAACAGGAAAGTTTGTTGTGATAAGAGTTGTTTTTAAAAATAAAATTCTTCCTTATGATTATGAGGATATATTAAGTTTAATCTTATTCATTATAGGAGTTGATAGATCTTGGCAGAGACCCACCATCCAATTGCTCAGCTGGACCAGTTGGTGATGACAGTGAGTTGACCAAAACTTTGCAACATCTTCATAACTTGTGTTGTTTAGTATCAAATAGTTTAATAATTTGTGTGCTAGAATTATTAGTTTTTATTAAGCCAAGTTTAGCTGGAATTCATTCTGCCATAGCATTGTATTATTTGGCCTAATGTTCCATGCTTAAAACACTCACTATATTTTTCAAGAAGATAATCGGATTTGCTGGAATGTACCATTCAACCATTGTTTTAATATCATCATCAACACATTGGTAGTTGAACTGCAACCTGACTTCTCAACAGTGCAGATGTGTGTTGTTGCAGTAACCTCCGGGTACGTCTTGCTGCTGTTGGATGAGATGCTTGCATAATTTTCGTCAGAAATGTAATATGCTATTTTACTCTCATTGTAGTTTTTGCCAAAAGTTCAGTCCAACGTGAAATGGAACAGCCAATTCCATTCCATGACCTCCTTAGTTGCCTTTTACAACATGCATGGAAGGTAAACAGTGTTGCTATTCTTTGCTCCCCTTTCATGCACCGGCAACACACAGACGTTGCTGTACTCATCATGCGTATGCTTCATTTAGAAGTTGTTCATTTGCTCCCCCAGTGATCCATCCTGATGTGCTCATGGAAATGCATCCTTCAAAAGCTTTGCAGCTATTTCGAAGTTAGTAACTATTGAAGATAGAGCAGCATTTCAATTATTTCCAAGATTGAGGATATGCTGAATCAAGCTGCAGTATATAACTTCACTACATCCAGACAAAACTCATGTACTCGTGACATGATTTTTACCATTCTCAGATGCATGGAATGTATACAGTTAACTGAATCCTTCAGTGGTGACTTCTGAATGTTCCATCAGCAAACTAATGTTTTCTCTGGAAAAGAAAATAAGGTTCTTGTTTGGAATGTGGCACACACATACACACCATGTGATTATTAATTTGATTATTTCTCTTGGCACTGCTTGCCAATTGATATTTATTAAACTATTACAAAAATTTATGATTTGGAGAGGTTTTGTTTTACATAACTAACCCTTACTAAATTTATATTAAAATTAATCAAAGATAAACATGCTCTGACAAACATTGCCAAGAAACTCATCTTCTTGTTATGAAAATAGAACGAAATCTGGTTCTTTCATGTACAGAAAGAGTCTTGTTTTAAAAGATCAGAGACCCTCCAATTGACTATCTCAGAGGCACACAACTGTCCAGATAGTATGTTTACATAAGTGACTAACTTAGTCTAGTGATACTTCTCAGTCCAGCCTGTCTTTGTTATTTTACTTTTCTCTAACTTGTTGAAACACAAGTGTCATGTGCTTATCATTGCTTTATTTAGGGAAACACCTGAGTGCTGCCATCCTTAGTCACTCCATATCTATTGATCTTATGTTTGCATAAAACATGTCATATCTCCTAGGAGCTGTCGATAATTGACATAAATAATTGTTCTGTTACTTTTTCCTATATTTTGGCTGTGTAGAAATATTTTGTCTTCTTCTTCTGCGTTCGTTCTCAATCTCCTGCAGTTTAGCAGGATGTAGTCCGGTGAGCGGAATGCATTGTGTCATGGTTTACAGCATTGCTGTGATATCTGCACCTTTTGGCCTGACACATCCGACTTCAGCATGGCTTTGGGTCACTGACCCTATATGGGATGGGACAGCCAACTCCATCCCATAACCTCCTTAGTCGCCTTTTACGACATGCATGGAAGGTAAACAGTGTTGCTATTCTTTGCTCCCCTTTCGGGTCCCGGCAACACACAGGGGATATTTTGTCTTATATGTATTTTGTTAAAGGCAGACCAAGATGGATACTTGATATAGAAGATATACTGAACATGGCACTGGAAAAGGGTGGTCAGCATACACAGAATCAAGAGGCTTACAAAGTCGCAGTGATGACAATTTTCTGTAAAGGACATGTCACATCGAGATATATTTTGTCATGGAACAATGGATGCTGTGACTAGATTTGCAGATTTTTGAGGGATGTGGATTGGAATTTTTTTTTTACAAATTTGTGGACTCAAGTTGACAAGTCAAATTTGGGCCAACTGAAAAAACCAGATTTAAATCCTATTATGAAAATCAGGAAAAATATTTGTTGATTTTTCTTCCCCCTGATATTTTGTATTCTTGGTTTTAAAGAGCATATTCTGAAAATAATTAATGGTGGTATGCAATACCTGATACATTTTCACCTTTCTTTCTTTGCAGTATTCCAGTGGCAAGCCACAATATTGGGACCTGTAAGTATATTGTGTAATTAGCATTTTAACCATTACTACGCTAAATATAAATTATGTAACTTCCCACCTGCATACCGGATGAAAAATGCAGCGTTGAAAAAAAAAATTTATTGTTGATTTACATACTTTTATCTGGATGATGCCTTGAAGAAAAACCTATAATTTTCATATTTCTTAATGATATTTTATAACCAAATATACATGTTCCTAATATCATCTGTGAAAATAAATAAAACACTCAGATGTCACTTGCAGCACCTTTTCAACAGGATTCAGTCTTCAGTAGTAAATCTAAGGGAAAAAATTTCTGCACACAACTTGTTTATTCTCAATGCATGAAGTCCAGTGAGATCAAACATTGTCAATGTCATTGCATAACAAATCTAATGTGTTCCTAATATTGTCTTTGAAAACAAACATAAAATTCTAAATGATTATAAAAACAATCCATAAGAATCCCACTAAAATGGCTTCATTTCATCTCAATTTGTGAGGATTGTAACAAGAAAACACCATCTTTCTGCTGGCTATTTCTAATACGACCTTGGCAGAAAGTAAGCTAAATTAATGCTACAGTGTTGCCACTTTCCTGGAAGGAAACCTAATTTAAACTGTCATAGTTACAAAATTCTGCTACTGCAGCGTTCAGCGGGGTACATTGTAATTTTTATAGACAAAAAAGTGTTTCACTTTGTCTGCTTATTGAGACAGCATTTTTAAAAAAAAATGTCTTCTTCTTGTTCGCAGTTCGACTTGTCTACACAGCAAGTACAGTTTTCTTAATAAATGCTGCTGTATTTGAAAGCTCATCAGTACTCCCATAAATCTTTCTGTGGATATTCATCTCTGTAGGCCAGTGTTCTTCCCGTAACTGGTTTGGTGTATTGCAGTCTTGAAGAATATGTTCAGCGGTCTGCACTGCCTGCCCACAAGGGCACAAGAGACCAGTGTTAGTCTATTTAAGTGGCTGTTTAATCTGTTGTGTCCTGTTCTGAGGCGCAAGATAATAATCTGTTCTGCTCTGTCGAGATAGTGATAATTGTCTTTTGACTGGTCAACTTTCCTGATGGTTTTGATGAGGGTCCTCTTTTCTTGGTAAGTGATTTCTCAGTCTTTTTGTTCCTGTGTTGCTCCATCCTTTGCCAGCTTATCTGAGACTTCATTTCTAGGTATGCCACAGTGGGATGGTATCCACTGTAGTATTACCCTTCATTGGATGCTCACCTCATATGACTTCCTTCGGGTCTGGCAGTTTATCGCTGTCAAGGGGTTGTAGGACAGACATAGCATCAGTAAGAAAAACCACCGGTTGACATTGGCTTGTTGTGTTTTTAATTATTTCTGCAGCAATGTTCAAAGCCTGTAATTATGCAGAGTAGTTGGAGCAGAATATTCTAGTAGGTGCACATGTAGATTCATTTTCTCTTTCTTTATATTTTATGTACACGCCAGCACCTCCATTCTTCACTGCTCTGGTTGCTGATCTGTCAGTATATACTTGTATCCATGCTTCTCTGCGGTACATAGCGTCAATCATATTGCATACTGTTTTCTTTTGGAGATTATTCAGTTCAATCATAGTGTTTCTATAGAAGAATGCTGAGAATACCATGGACTGCCAGAAAAACTAATGTAGAGGTGTTGAAAGAGTCAAATGTGAAACAGGCCTTAATCAATAATATAAGAAAAAGACAATCATCATTTTTTGGCCACTTCATGAGACAAGGCAGGTTTACATAGTCACAACAGGCAAAATTGAAGTCAACAGAGACAGGGCGACAATGTGAGAAAATATTGACAGTTTGACAACCTCGCACGGCAGGGAAACAACAACGATCTTGATACATAATACTGTGGAGAGCCATGACACCCTACGCCGGCCTGCATGGCACCTGATGATGATCATAGTGTAGTTGTTGCTTATGGTGGTTCTGATAGTGAGATTTGGGTATTGCTTCCACGGAACTGGGAAAAGTGTTCATGTTATCTCTCTTGTTATGTCTGAAAGTTCTTCCTTATATTCTCTGTTTAGTTTTTTGATCGGTGTATTCTTCTTCAGCGTTCATTCTCAAACTCCCGCTGGATCTCCCTTGCAGCAGGACCATGGTCCTACTAGATTTCTAGCAGGATGTAGTCCTGAGAATGGAAATGTGTTGCGTCGCCGTTTTATTTGCGGCAATGGCCTGACACATCTGTCTTCAGTGGATTACTCTTGATTAAAAACTAGCATCACAGCATGTGGAGCACTCTCATAAGTTCTCCACTGTCCGTTCCAGCAGCCATCCCGGTGTATATAGACTCAAGAGTCCCTGTCAGGTGTTAATTGCATGGTGATCTTCGGGACTTTCCCAAAAAATACTTTTTCTTCCATCCCATCTAGACACTCCCATTTCTGACATTCTTTGTATGTTTATGTTCTCAGCCTCATTGATATCATCATCTTGAAATGAATTTATTACTGCCATGATCAAGTCTGCTTTATCTCTTCTCAGCAATGTGCCATCTATCGTTGCATTGCCTGCCAGTAAGTCAGCTCTCTCGTGATATTATTAATAAAGTTATTTGAGGTTAGCCTCCTGTCCAGCTGAACACCTAGGTATGTTGGGTTTTCATCACTATTTATTTGAACTCCTGCTAGATTGATTTTAAGTTTATTGTTGTTTTTTTTGTCTGTTGCAAAGTGTAATTATGGTATATGGTTTTACTGGTGTTTACCTTCAGTTTCCAGAAGTTTCAGTATATTGCTATTGTGAGAAGGGTTTTTCTAAGTCTCTCCGCAGCCAGATGTAAGTGATCCATTTGTCCACATGATGTCATCTGGAAACATGGCTTTGTGGGTGTTAAGAAAGTCAGGGAGATCATTTATTAAGATAGGGTGCAGCTGAGCCTTGGGGTAGCCCTCCATCCATTGTGTTTTTGGATGATAGTTTATTGTTTACTGCACTTTGTATGGTTCTGTCACTTAGGTAGTTTTTTAATCCAATTGTTCAATTTCCTACAAATGCCCATGTTTTGCATTTTTAGCAATAGTCCCTTTCTCCATACCTTGTCATATGCTTGCATTAGGTATACAAAGACAGTGACTGCTCTTTCCTTGCTAAAAATAGTCCTTCACATTTTGGGTGAAGAAAAAAAGAGTTGTCCTTGATCCAGTGAGTCAACATAAATATCTTTAACCTGTAGCAACCCAGAGAAAAATAATGCATACTTCCTCTGGCACCCAGCCATTTTTTATGACATGGTTTTTCTGCATTTACTTTTTTGGCATATCTTTTATATTTATTGAGTTATTGATTTCAAATTTGGAGACAACAGAGATATACTGGATATGGTTTGGAGGTGCTGTTTGCTTGTGTGAGTCAGTGTTATGTTGTGGACAACCAATGACAGTGTGGACAAACTCACACAAAGAACTTACCGGTTCAAGGCTATCTGTAGAAAACATAACTCTTCAAATTCCTCGTCATAAATGATAGCATTTAGATAGCTATAAAATATTATGAACTCCTTGAACCCCTATACATTGATCTGAGGTACCTGCAACACTAAAAACTTTTAAAATTCGTCTACGTCTGAATCATCATCCATGAAGAATTTCCAAACAATGGCGTCACTGAAGTTAGATCCATAAAGTTTGACTTGCAAATGTGAAACGGTAGAATAAATTACGACAGTATTTATATCGCTGCAAAACTTTCAGGGACAATCACTCTAACACATAGTTATTATAAGAGCATTATGGAAAATTAACATGGGAGATTGTTATTCATGGCTACAAATGGCTACCTCAATGTAGACATTTGTCAACATTGGGTTTCTATCGCTATATTCAATTTATAACAAGAGGTAGGCAGAGATACAAGTGGGAGAGTAACATCACACGATGGACAGGTTACAGTCTAGCAGAGTGCACCTCCAAGACAGGAGATGTTGGAGATATGTTGCAGCCAACCTTCGTTGTGGAGACGGCACTTGATGATGATGATTCAATTTGTCGACATTTGTATACTTTGGGTTGCTTCAGGTTAAATTTTCTGTAAAATAAGTCCCATGTACTCATCAAATTCACTTTCACATAATTTGTGGACATGTGATATTTTAAACATCCATCTATTCAAGCCAGAAACTCAAATTTTATTAAAATACTATGACAAATTTACAAGTAAAATAAGATTTGCACTTGATTTTCTTTCTTTCTTCAAAATTAGTTCAGGAATTTAGGTACTGCACAAAAATATTAAGGATTGTTTTTGCATCTCTCACTGGAAATTATCAGCAATTAGCTCTTACTTTCATTGTGTAATGGGGTGGATTCTCCAGAGTTGTATTTCACACTAAAGTATCAGATGAAATATCAGCAGTATGCAATGCTTTGAAAAGAAGTCTTATACTAAGAGAGGGTAAATCTTAGGTGTTAAAATCTTTAATTGCATCATGGAAGAAGACATCACAATCCATCAGTAATGCATGTTCTGCTTTTCAGGCTGACAGTCCTTATCAGGGTGGAGTCTTTTTCCTAACAATAACTTTCCCATCAGATTATCCTTTCAAACCACCTAAGGTAAGTTTAAAAATGCACAAATATATTTTGTAATTTGTTGTTGCTTAACACTTTAGTGACCATTTTCGACGATCGTCAAAACCGCTAGGATACATCAGAAATGCTGCCACCATAGTGATATTGTTACTAAATATACCTCATCTGAGGCACTTCATCATTCCAAAATGAGTTATCACGTTTAGCTGTATTTGTTTTCCTGTCAGATATAATCACCATGGCAGAAAATATTGACCACCATTACAGCATAGATGATTCTGATTCTTGGAGTGAATCTGAAGCTGAAAGTGATGTTTCATGGAGCAGTTATGATAGCCCTAGTAACGATAATTAGGATAATCATAACACAAGAGATGCAGATGATTTAGTAAATGTAAATAGGGTTGAAGTTGAAGGTAGGTGTGACAGAATTGGCCATGAAAGGACTGACATGCAAAACAATCATTGAGCATGGAGAAAGCTTGCTAGAAACTAACTTATTAAGATGAATACTCTTGCTCCAACAAGGTGTCACAACGTGCACAGATGGATTTCAGTACATCAATATATTTTAAAAAAACTTTTCCTTGACACTATCATTCATCACATCACAAAAGAAGTGAATAGATATGGTGATACCACCTAGCTGAGCACACATGCATTGCTAAATTCAAGAAGTTGTCTTGAGATCTCTGCTTTCATTGGCCTACATATTGCAATGGGAATGTGTTGCATACCAGCAATTTCTGACTACTGGTGCATATCTTTTGGTTAAACGAAGCACCCTATTCAAAAGTCATGAGTAGGAACAAATATTAACTGCTTCATAGAAACATACACTTCGATAATAATCAGGTTAGAATTTCAAGGGGACAGCCTGGCTATGATTTCCTGTTAAAAGAATACTTCTTGGCATCATTTTGCCAACCTACACTCAACATTACACATGTGGTTGCGAGTTGTCAATAGACGAATTGATGGTGGGGTTCAAAGGGTGTACATATTTCAAGCAATATCTACCAGCCAAACCCACAAAGTGGAAATTTATTAAACTATTTGTACTTGCTGATTCCAGCACAGAATATTGCCTAAAATTAATTATGCCCAGTTGATGTGCTGCTTCAAATTTTATCACACTGTTGAGGATTATCAGCCGCATCAAAGGAGACTCTTTCAGAGACTCATGACTACAATTTTAATCACCAAAAAGGCAGAAAATAGTTCAGACTACAGAATTATTAAAAACATTCACAATTATTCATTATTAGAATTCAGACACATAATTTACTCAAGACATGAAAACACAATAAAAACAAAATTTTATTTAAATTGAGTTTATTATGCATAAGAAACATCCATTATGACTGAAAATTTCATTTTGATATGATGCGTCTTCAATATTTTATGAATTTTCAACTCAAAATTTCTCTTACGATTTACAAACACCTCGGTAATGAGATAGAAATGCTCAGCATTACTGGTCACAAAGTGCTGGTTCAGTATTAACATGGCAGTAAAAAATGTTTGCTTTTACTCTAATAGATCGTAGTCATAATGGTTGCCATTAGTCCTGCACATCAGACCACAAAAGTCACTTTGCAACATAAGAGTAATTCCTCATCCACACAGTCGGAACTGTGAAACCTCTTTTCAGGAATGATTTAAACCTATCATGAATACTTTCAACGTGCATATTTCAATCTTCTGTTAACCCTTTCCTATGATACCATTTTTAGTTCTTATATGCTCCCATTTTAGAGAAAACAATTAGATTTGCTGCACTATTCTTCTTCTGCGTTCTCAAACTCCTGCAGATTAGCAGGATGTAGTCCGGAGAATGGAAATCGTTGTCATGGTTTATAGCATTGCTGCGATATCTGTGCATTTCGGCCTGATGCATCCGACTTCAGCATGGCTTTGGGTCACTGACCCTATATGGGATGGGACAGCCAACTCCATCCCATAACATCCTTAGTCGCCTTTTACGACATGTGTGGAAGGTAAACAGTGTTGAGCTGCACTGTAATTGTCATTAGCTTCTTGCCATTTCATACACATCCCCTCATCTCATATGCTATTTCTTCTTCTCTCTCTACTCCACCCCCCCCCCCCCCCCCCCCCACACACACACACAGTCCGCAATAGTGTTTATCTGAAGTTTATTTTCTCATTATTATTCTCACCGCTTAGCAAAGCTGCCAGGAAATAGTTTACAAACAGGACCACCACTTAGCATTGGAGTAAAAGTACAGCTGCTGGTGCAACTATCCTTTTCCTTTAACATTCATCACTTAACTGGATGTAACATCATAATCCATCCTTTAAAATCATCTATTGAATTTCCAATTTTTTTTCCAAATTAAAAGACTTCCCCTCGTATATAACATGCAGTGAATTTTTAGTGTCACTGCATGGAATTATAGCTACTACAGATGTATGTAAATGATTTTCTGTTAAATTACTTTTATTGGCTTTTGTTTCATACACTTTCATATACCTTTGTACTATGAACCCCAGCAGCCACTAATTTAGACCTGGTAGAGAGTGTGGGTGTAAATATGGTTGTGATCAATATTCCATTATTGATAAAATTTTATTCTACAAGACTTGTCCATACACTGTTAGACAGTATACAAATCTGATCCACAGGATCAACTGTTCAGGACCAGCTGTAAAGGAATAATATAAATAGGAAGGATTGAGGAATTATAGAAAAAAATTTACTATGAATATGGACAGGTCGATAAAAACATAGACAACATACTGCACAGGTATGTAAATTCCTGGAGGACCACAAACATTTAATACTAGTACATGCCATTAAGCTTCAGTCCTGCAATGACCATTAGGTCTATTTGGTCAACTGTTAAGGACATCTGGCCGGATAATACACCCATGCCTTCCGCAGGGTTCTCCTGTGCTCTTTAGTGTATATGTAACATGAAGGTAATGGGTGAACAGCTAATCGGAAATGGTTGCACCCTCTCATATGCAGATGACATTCTGGTGTATCGTCAGGGTTTAGAAAGACGACAAAGGTTATTTATTCACTTAGCGGCCTAAATCGTTGGCTATATATACATTACCGTAGCGGGGCCGTTCTCATCAGTTATTTTCATTTATGTCTGTTACTGGTTTCATGCTAAATTTAGTGTTGGCATGATTACCGGTAATGGCGGAGTCCTGTGTTGTTTTCTGACCATTTCCAACAGCTGTCGTTTCCAAACTGCGCAAGGTTTATTATGACCTTCAATTTCCGTCAGAACTTGGTAAAAGTAGACCTACTTATGATTCAGATGATGTTGATACGCAATTTTTAAATAGGATTCTAAAGAATGTGAATAAATAAGACCTGGATGAGGTAGTAGTTGAGTATTTTGAAGGCCTAGTTTAAATTAGTGGTGATGTGTAGTGTAGGCCTAATTGATCATATGCACGTCCCACGCCACACACCATAGATCTAGTAATGGTTGAGGATAGTTAGCACAGCCAATCTATGTCAATATTGATCAATTTCATGAGAAATCGGGTCCTTCAAACAATATTGATCTCTGCTTTTAAGAATATGCTTAGTTTTCACTTTCTACATGCCGCCAAAGACGGATGTGTCTGGCCATTGGCGCAAATAAAATGACAACACAACGCATCTCAATTCTCTGGACTACATCCTGCTGGAAATCTATTAGGATCATGGTCCTGCTACAAGGGAGATCCAGTGGGAGTTTGAGAATGCACACTGAAGAAGAAGATTTTTTTCTACAAGTCATTCTTTGGAGTACGCGAAGAACAAATGTGTATACCGGCATCAACATTTTTTTTAGAAAACACAAGATTGTTTTGGAACCCAGTTTCACCAGACATGTAGGGCTTTCTTTATGTGAACAAGGCCTATATGTTTGGAGTAGTAAATGGTTACAGAATGATGTTGTCATGCTGTGCAAAGAAGACTGCTTTCGTGTGAACATTTATCAGCAAACAAATTGACTCAAGAAAATGAAGCGGACATGAAACTGGTGCTAATTAATTTTCCTCTCGCATGTTACATGACAAGTAAACTTATCTTACAAGACATTCACAAAGATATGTTCACGGATCAGTATCTCTTCCATTTATGTCAATTGAACTTTGAATCATAAAAATTTATTACAAATTGTATTTTATATAAATTTTCTTGCACAGTCAATTTTGATTTGTGCAGAGTTATTCCCCTTACCCTGGAAATTAATCCCAGAGTTTTTCCTGAACGGCTGGGATTGAAAGGGTCAACGTACATTAGGGGACATACAGCTAAAGATGGATTTCTCTGGCCATTGGCACATATAAAATGGCAGCACAGCACATTTCCATTCTCTGAACTACAACCTGCCTGAAATGTAGTATGACCACTGTCCTGCTACAAGAGAGACCCAGTGGGAGTTTGGAAGGAACACTGAAGCAGATGATTAGGGGACATAGAATCTGGAAAAGAGTGAGAGAGTATGCATATCAAGTTAGTTTACAATTTCATTGAAGTGGTAGACATACTATGGGAAACGCTAGAAATATACGGAATCAAGGAACAACTACTACACTTTGATTTTAACATTTATTGTATCTCTGACAGCACACATGAATTGCAACATGGATGGATATACGGAAGATTTTGACAAGATTTGAAAAGAAAAGTGAAATTGCAAGGTGAATTGTAGAATGTACAAATGGGTAACGTAACTACATAACAAGAGCCCATGTACAACTGAATGGCAAGAAAGCTACTGTATCATTATTTCTCCTTTCTTTCCATCTCCCCCTCCCCAGTTTACAGTATTCAAAGTATTATAAGCACCTAGGAAGTATCTTCACAGAAGACGGACTAACAGAGAGATAGAATCAAGATGTCAAAAAGCATATGCTATGACATACCAGCTGTCACCTTTTCTATTGCACTCATAAATCATCATCGAAGTAAAGAAAGAAATGATTAAAAGAAAAATCTGAATAACAAGGATTTATACAGAGCCAAGGACATACCTAGGAAAAGCTGGATAGACAACAGCAAGATCATCCTGAATAAGCATGAATACAGAGCAACTCACCAGGCTCTGAAACATAGACTACATCTCTTTCACAAACCCCTATGCTCAATGGTAAGTGTGGGAGCTACGACAGCACCACCGGGGAATAGACAATTAAAGAAGTGTGGTAATCACACTTTCCAGGAAACATGACAATAACTTTCCAACATAGAGACAAAAGTCCAGGCTATAATCAGTGAGAATTCTTTAATTGGGGATATTATTTTCTACACCGATGGGTCTGTTTCAGCACATGCGCAGTGCTTCAGCATTCACGATTCATTGCAGAGGGAAGTGTATTGAAGAAAGCGATGCTTTCTATACAACCACTAGTTGTATGATAATGGAGGTGATGGCAGTGACGAAAGCAATGATATGGCTGGAGTCCCAGTGCTACAGGTGTGTGTTTTATGACTGATTCTATGAGTATGCTTCAAAAGATTCAGGCTACCTATGCAGTCAGTGACTTGAATCGATGATGAAATATGTGCTGAAGAGAGTTACCTCAATTTTTGTACCTGGACACGTGAGTGTTGAAGGAAATGAAAAAACAGACTTGCCAGCATGGTCACAGTGACTGGTGACGATTGGTTGGTTGCTGATTCAGTGTTCCATGGACTCCTGCCATTGTGTGATATATGCGTGTTTCTGAGCTGTTGCTTTGTTCCATATAAGGTGTTTCGTTTATCTTGCCCTGGAGGTAGAAGCATTTTTCTGACATCATCCAGTGCTGGACATTCAAAAAGATGGTGGTCAACATTTTTATACGGATGTGTGCACAGCTGTCACCTTGGAGTACTAGTGACAGTTCAGTGGGCCATGCTGATATTTTTAATGCATTCATGGAGTTGGACCAATTGGAACCGTATCTATTGCTAGAATGCAGGACCTGGGAGTAAAGAGTGGTGTTGTAGAAAACAAGCATCATATAGGAATCAAAAGAAGAGTTATCAACCAACACGAGCCAGAAAAGTCAGTTACTATATGCTGAAGGACATACTGAAAAAGGTCAGAACACCTATGGACTTGTCTAGAGTGTCATGATGGTGATCTGATGATAGACTAACTGGTGCTTTCTTTACAACTGCTAGTAGTATGGTGATGGCAGTGAGGAAGACAAGACAAACTAATTAGATTACTGGTGAAAACCTCATGCAAACCATCATGTTCATGACCATACCAGAATAGATAGTAGGTATGATATATGCACCATTCAAACTAACAATTCTGACTTCAGCATGATTTATCAGTCGATTTATAATTGTTTCTGAATCTACATAAATTATTACTGTAACTCAGTGTTGATTCTTTATAATGCACAGATTGCTTTCTCAACAAAAATCTATCACCCGAATATCAATAGCAATGGCAGCATATGTTTAGATATCCTTAGGAGCCAGTGGTCTCCAGCTCTTACCATATCAAAAGGTGAGTCATTCTTGATGATTTTATGTAAAGACTGAAATTAATTTATTCTTATAAATGCTCAGATTGCCTGTCCGCCAGACATCAAAGGGTGTATAAACTCAGCTTTCTCTCATCACTGACCCATCCATAAGCATTGTCCACCAATGTAAATAACCCAAATATTGGAGGATGTCTGACAAAATGGAAATACCATTTATTTTATATTGACAGTTTTCTTCAGTAACCTTCCTACCTTATTTGTATTTGCCACCAGCGTATCAGCTCTATTGCTGTCTCTGTGTCCTGCATGACCTGGACAGTAAATCCATGTGATACTTTGGGTATACTCTTCTTTTAGGAAGAGTAACCCACTCCTTTTCATGAGCTTTTCTATTTTGAATTTGTCCAGCTCTGGCATGTCTCTAACAGCCAATGTACCAGGTTCATTTTCCACTAGAATGTTGTGTATCTGGACCCATAAGGAAATAATGACAACTTAATAAATATTGACTAGAAAATTCATTCATTCAAAATCTGCTAGGATGATCATATGTCATATATATGTTGTCTACCTCTTTTTTTTAATTATGAAGTTGAATTTCCTTAATAATGTATGAAACATGTTTCTTTCTATATACTTTCTATATGATGTTCAATGTCTATCTGCAGTGCTCCTGTCCATCTGTTCCCTGCTGACAGATCCAAATCCAGATGATCCTTTGGTGCCGGAGATTGCCAGAACATTTAAAACAAACCGCTCAGAATATAACAGATTAGCCCAAGAATGGACGAAGAAGTATGCAGAGTGATTGTTTCTCTAAAACATGCTGCTACAAGTGTAAATGCCTCAGGCCATCAAAGTTGTCCATTTCCACCATTTTTAAGAGAGCAGATGGTACACAAATAAATTAGTTACATCCTCCATTTCTTGTTGGTGTTGAGGTTTCATTTACACTTGTTTGACAAGTCACTTTTAACTTTAATCCCATCTTTTTTTAATGCCATTCCTCTCCTTTCATTTCACTGTAACTTTTCACAATGAACAATAATTTTGCTGCTAGCCCATGGCTCTGATGAACTGAACCAATAGCGGGGGAAAAATCCTATTAAATTTTGATTGTATTATAACATTACACACTTTAAACATTATCCAGTAATAATTTGAAATGATGATTAAAGTTTATCATCATTGCTTTTTTAAAAAAAAAAATTATAAATTCTTTGTGATGGGGGCTAACTCAAGGTGCGTCGCACATTTTGTCTTGGTATTCCTCATTTCATTGTTAAATGATTGTAGACTTGTTGAACAATGTCAGCATATGACTTTCTTATTGTGATAGTTTTCTTTTCTCCTTCAGTATTATCTTACCTCCACCTTGTTTGAAAATATTTCTGTCTATCATAATCTGTTTTGTAGTTTGGTGTATGTAATAGATTGTGCAAATGCAGTAGATAAATAATATATTATTCAAACACAGTTTATAAATTTGTAACAGTTTCTTAGTTTATATTTGCTCTAAATCTGCAGAAACAAGTTGTGCTGCTAATTTACACCAAAGCTGCAATATTTGTTCCTTTCGGAACAGTACATCTGATTTTGGCATGAAATTTCTAACTAGATTAATCATTTAGTCTGGCTTAAGAGTTATTTTCTTTATGAGTTTTAAAAAAAATTAAATCTGCAGTTTACAATAAAATCTAATCTCTGTCATTAAATGCTGACATTTTGACCATATCTACCTGAACAATAAATAATCCATGGCTTTTGTTTTTGTATTCTATTATCCATTTCTAGAACAGTTCTGTAGCCCTTTTAAAGTCTGCAGTGTAGCTTATTGGGACAAATCTTGATTAAAAATATATATAAATATATCATTCTTATATATTTTTTCTGTGTGTTTGCTTGAATGCATGAAAGGTCTTATCATAGCTGTATAACTGTCTCATTAATGTTAACTCATCTGTTAATTAAAACTGTTGTTAACAACAATAATGATAAACTATAGTAGAACTGATTTTAAATTCAACCATGAATGATAGTAGATTTGATATTACATTTAACCTCGAATGATGAATGATAGTAGAGCTGATTTTAAATTTAAACCTTGAGTGATAGTAGAGCTGATTTTAAATTTAAACCATGAATGATAGTAGAGCTGATTTTAAATTTAAACCTTGAATGATGAATGATAGTAGAGCTGATTTTAAATTTAAACCTTGAATGATGAATGATAGTAATGCTGATTTTAAATTTAACCTGAATGAAGTACCTAGTAACCCCAACCTGATTTTTGTAAGCCAAGAATATTTTTTTAAAACTAATTGCATGACCAAACTTGTTTCCACAGTCTCTTTCCTGCTCCATCCACCCACACTTTGTTATGCCCATGCAGCGTGTGTGTAATAATTTAAGTGGAGAATGAAAACCTGAAATAAGCTACTATTACAAAGCAGCACTAAAGACTAAATCAATGTTCTCTGTGAAACTACCTTTGTATATTGATTTCTCGCCATTGACATGTATTTTTACTGGTCTACCCCATTATCACTGAAATAGATTTTTGTTGTCTTTTTTTTTCTTGGTGTAGTTCCATCTTGCACCAGTATTATTGATTATGCATGATAATATGCACAACAAAGCTACACATAAGTGCAAAACAAATCAATGTTCTATTTTATATGACAGAAACTTTCTCAGCATGGTTTCTGTCTTCTTCAATACTTGGAACCAGATCCATTCGGCTGACTCCAATTCACCTTGCAACATCTTATCATAAAATATTTAGAGAACTGTGGCTATTAATATCTCCATAGAAATTGTATCAGAGTAATAGCATCTCTGTTGTTTTTATGTTGCACACCACTGCAGCCAAATTTCTGCATTCATTCTCTCGCACTCTTGTTGGTTAGCTGGTTATAATTCAAGGAATGGAATATGTTGTGTCATGTTTATAGTTTCTTGCTATACAAAAGCCTTTGGCATTGAATTTTTTGATAAAGTGACCTACAAAGGGGTTGGGTAACCAATTGTCTCCTTAGTTACCTCCTACAACATGCATGGCAGGTTACAATTTGTTGTTTTTATTTTAACATTTATTGTGGCTCTGACAGCACACATGAAATGCAGCATGGATGGATCTAAGGAAGTTTTTGACAAGGTTTGAAAAGAAGGGCTTTTGAATAAATTGCAAAGTGAATTGTGGAATGTACAAATGGGTAACATACCTACAGAGCGAGGAGGGCCTGTGTACAACTGAATGGCAAGAAAGCTCTACTGTGTCATGGTTTCTCCTGTCTTTCCTTCTCCTTCCCAGTTTATAGCCCTCACGGTCTGTGCTAGAAATAACCCCTTGGAGAGAGAAGCTTAGATTACCATTACACATTTTGACCATAGTAAAAGGAATATTCGGTTAGGATAAAACAGAACAGCATGCAACGTAAGTCACTCTGTTTCCTGGACAATGAATATCCACAGGACGTATGGGTCAGTGTATACACAGATGGCTCAGTCCTGAATGGAGGATCAGATCTATGTATATGGTACCCAAACACTGCTAGAGATAAGATCAGAATACCAACAGGAAAATTCTATAATAATTATGATGCAGAAATTTGTGCAATCAAGGTTGCAACTGAAAAGCGTGAACAATCTTGGTCCACAGTTTGTGGTATTTCTAATAGGTGAAAGATGAGTACTCCATGCTCTCCAATATGAAGAACTACCATACCTACAAACACTATTGGCGGAACTGTGTAACCAGCATACGGTGGATCATTATCATGTGACATATTCTTTCCAGAACGTGGTCTTCCTTATGGATTCTCTGAGAATCTAGGCTAGTTGACCTTCCTCAACTAGAGATATTTAACTCTGTCCGCTGAGCCGCTAATATCTAAATTTTAATATGAATTTATTATCGTGTTTGGCATAGCAGGAAAACCGTACAGAGACAAATAGTTAAGCAATGTGATATATCACTGCACCGTTGTTGTCTTGAGTACCCTCTTCCCCTGTCTGCCTACCGCTATTACTCTTTCTATGCTGTTATGTCTCTTTATATGACCAAGAAACACAGCTTTCATGTTAAGGAGCCAGCCCTCTTCGATGTCCATTGATCTAACAATTTTTTATTTATCCTTTTTGCTATCCATGGTATACGTAAAATTCATGGTATTCATATTGCCACTGGAAATATGCATGTTCTGATCATACATAGTTTGGCTATGCTGCTGGTATCTTGCCAAAGATTTTTTATTTGGGCAAGTTTCAATGTCGCCAGTGGTGAATACCGTCTCAATGTGGACTACCAGGGAATGTGAGAGCAGGTCAACTGGCTAAGGAAGTTGGTACTCATGGCCAACCTGATTTACTAATCACTTACCATCAGGAAACACAAATGATCAAGCAGAAAGCCACAAACACCATTATAAGATGACTAAAATTATGAATAGACCAGAAAAATATGCTGGCCCATTAAAAATAACACTGGAATCAAAGGGTTCAAAAGTTGTAGAGGATTGACTTCACTGTACTCAGGTTTCCCATGTGTACTCTGTCCCTCTCCCAGCACATGACTCTGTAGCTTCAAGTGATAATCCCCAGGGATCTTATAAAAATCCACCTTGTAAGCAAGATGATGAGCCGGATTCGAAGTCATGACCTCTTCAGCACAAGCCGAACAGCTTAACCACTACTCTTGGAAGATCCTCAACACTGGAATCAAAGCCCTATGGGCTCCAGTATGAGCTGCAAAAGACTGAAGTTTATTGATGTTCAGATAATGTGTTTTATATTTTCAAGCTTAGAATCTGATGTATATAGTCATTTGAAATCAAACTAGCAGACTTTATCATTTTATTATCTAGTGGTATTTTCCCCACCCCTGCTTTATGCCAAGCTTATAGTTAATATGGTATTTATTCCATATTTTTATGTAAGCAGCTACTGATGATATGTTCAGCATATCAACCTCCTTAACTATCTCATCACACATGCATGTTGTCAATATCTAAATGCAGCTGAGTAGTTCTATTCTTGGCAGCACAAATGCTATTCTTAAAAAAGTACAGGCCTTCTGAAGTTGACTTAGTGATCCATAGAGTGAGTTAGTGACTGTTAAGGTGTCAGTAAAAGTACTTTCCTGGTTGTTGAAAGGTAAGGACAGTCAATAAGGAGGTATTCCACTGTTTTGTTGGGATGAGAGCAGTGTCTACAAATGGGTAGTTGCTGGGGTGATAAAGTTTAAATGGCTATTGATTCTTGCATACCCTGTTTGAAACTGAAATATAAGGGATTGATTATGTTTGTTTATGTTGACATTGGTCGTGTCATTTCACTAAATACATTTTGACTGGTTAGCCCATCTGTTAAACCAGATTTCCCTGGTTTTTCTGAGAATCTGTTTAACTGTTCTCATACTACAAAATGGTCTTTCGTTTTGAGGTGCCCCTTTTTTGCAAGTCTGTCAGCTGTTTAATTTCCTGCTAGATCACTATGCCCGGGGATCCATTGCATGGTTACACTGATTGGATATGCAGAGATAAGACTGAACTGCTCTTGCTATGTAGAGGATATCTTGATTTTCATATTGGGTCTGTTGAAGTCATCTCCAGAACAGACATGGAGTCTATAAAAATGACTATGTCTGATGGTCCATGAGACCAAATTGTTTGTGTACTAACTCAATAGCCTCATCCTCTGCTTCTTCTACTTTTCTTCATCGTTCTTCAGTCAGATATCAGGTTACAGCACCAATAGCTTCAATGAATTGTGTGATTCGCTTCAGGTCATCCATGGAACCCCTCAAGTCTGGAAGCAGTGCCATCTCAGTAGGCCATATTTTCTCCCTCTCTTCTTGGTAGAGTTGACAGGCATGAAGAATGTGTTCTGCAGCTCTGGGCTCAGTCCACAGTTGCACAGGTCTGTCTCACCAATCTTCAGCTTTCAGAACATGTGACTTCACAGTCTGTTGTGACCAGTTGGTAATCTGAAAATGATGGTTTGGTTCTGCAGTTGGGTGCATTTGCTTCCACTTTTTCTTATATTCTGCTTTTAACATGGTCTTACTTTCATAGTACGTATTATCATTTTCTATTTGTTCCAGTGATCCCCCTTTTCTTGCCAGGAGATCAGCTTTTTCATTTCCAGGTATGCCACAGTGACCTGGGATCCACTGCAGTACTGTTAGACTGCTTCATAATGTAAGCAATTTTTACCACAAATTACATAACTCATAGGCAGATCCATCATGGTATCATACATGTAAGTGATACATTATTTTATATACCGGTAACTAAAATCATATTACATCTACTTAGATCTACAAATGAGCTGTTTGGAAAGTGTTTTAATTTATTATATTTTCATTAAAAGGGCATAGATGATTTCACTGTATTTCTGGTTTCTCTAAATAATCTCTGCACCTCTCAACAGAGCAGCACTCCACTTGCTGAAAGTACCATTCATAGTAGGTAACTCAGTTGCTTTCAAACTATAATTCTCCATATGGATTTTTGACAAATACACTTTTAAACAAGACGTCAAAGTTTGAAGCATATCCTATTAAAGGATGTGTTGATCTGACCATAATTTTTTATTCTATGGTGATTTTCTAGGTGATATTATATTCAGTAGGTTGCCATTGCTTTATAATTAATCTGGATCCCTAATTGCCTGCAACTAAAATTTAACTCTATACCTTGGCTGTCTGAGTCGTGTTCACGACCTCTCAGTTACAGTTCTGGGCATGAACACAGGGTAGATTAATTCATCTTTATTTTCATTAAAAATCAGAAATTGGAGTACAAAGACCAGGAACAGATATGAGTAGAGAGTCTGCAGAAAGAAGCCATCATGACTCGCAATGCTAAGAAAATATTTTCATTAAATCATGCACATTTACTGTGCTTCATAAAATGATAATACATGGCTGGTTTAGAGTCTATGGTGTAAGGCTCTTGTTCATTTCAATAGATTTATTACTACATTATGTGATACTCTCATGTAGTCTGTTCATTTCCTCACATTCTAGATGCTGTTTGTCCACATTGGTAAGTTAATAAAAAAAAATATGTATTTGAAATTTCCAGTATCTTTGTTGTTGGGAAGCATTGCAACATCATCAAAAATCATTGCAATATCATCAAAAATGATTATTATATAAGTGTTTGGGTTTCTCAAACTTCTACAGATGGATGATGTATTCTGGGGAACGGAATGCGTTGTGTTATAGTTTACAGGTTAGCTGTAATATCTGCACCTTTCGACCTTACACATGGCTTTTGGGTTACTTTGACGCTATATGAGATGGTGGACATCCCCAAACATTTTATGGCATGAGCGGAAGGTAAACAGTATTGCTATTGTTTACTACCCTTTCAGGCCTAACACTGGTTTGGGTTCTATTAATATTATTTAATATCATCCATCAAAGATTGGTGCAAATAAAACGGTGACAACACATTTCTATTTTCTGGACTACATCCTGCTGGATATCTAGGACCATTGTCCTGCTAGAAGAGAGATCCAGCTGAAATTTTAAAATTAAAGATGAAGAGGATTGATATATTATCAGTGGCCAGAGCAATAATATAGCCAGATACTCAGTGCTACAGGTGTCTGTTTTCTGATTCTATGAGTACGCTTCGAAAAACAACTCAGTCTGACTATCTCCGCTGTCAATGGTTGGAGTTAATGAAGCCTCTGCTGAAGAGAGTAACCTTCATTTTGGTACTTGGACATGCGTTTGCTAGGGGAAATTAAAGAGCAGACAGACTTACTAGCGTGGCCACAGGGACTAGTGATAGTTAATGAGCTGTGTTGATATTTTTAATGCAATCAAGGAGTTAGACCAGTTGTACGGTGTAGTTTTTCTTCTGTGTCCATGTCTAGAATGCAGTACCTGGAAGTGAAGTACAGTGTTAAAAGAAGCATATAGGAATGAAAAGAAGAGTTATCAACTAACACAGAATTGTCACATGCAGAATATGAGATCTGGGCATCTTTGGATGTGTCCACAGTGCCATGATGATAACTGGTTGACTGACTAGTATTATAAGGATTTTAGTAATAACTTCTGAAATAGAATAGGATGCTGTCCATTTATTGCAATATCTAAAGAGCAGCAAAGAATAGCAGTACTGTGACCTTATATGCATATCATAAGAGGTGACTACGGCAGTTTGGGGTGGAATTTGATGTCCTATCATATAGATCAATGTTACCCAATAGCCGTGCTGAAATCATGTCGGGCACAGCCAATCTGTAAACTATGAGAACATATTAATATATCCGCCGAAGACGGATATGTCGGGCCATTGACGCAAATAAAACGGCGACAACGCATTTCCATTCTCTGGACAACATCCTGCTGGAAATCTAGTAGGACAATGGTCCTGCTACAAGGGAGATCTAGCGGGAGTTTGAGAATGAACGCTGAAGAAGAATGAAATTGAATTGGATAGTTGGATTACATTTTGCTTACATTCCTACAAGAAAAAAAGAGATGCCTAAATGTTAACTAGATCTCTAGAAAACCACCTACCATCTTGCATAGTAAACGATTTCCACTTAAAAACTGCCTAAAAAGAACCAGCTTTGTAATTGAGATTCACAAGAGAGGAAAGCTACAGCTACCGGTAACAGATGGCTCTCCTTCCTTTTATTTATTTTTTTATTCTTCTTTCCCCCCCCCCCCCCCCCCCAAGTAATTCAGCCTTTGAGCCCTAAAACCCTTACCAATAATAGAAGACTATACAAAACATAAAAACAAAAGCTGATATAGATTAAGTGTCCTAAAAGAATTAGTATTGAAGATCCTTCATAATGATTACCCAAAATGCTCTTGAGCCAGAGTACATATACGACTCAACACAGGATGCAATGTGTCATGTGATGTATTCCTTCCAGAACGTTGTCTTCCCAATGAACTCTCTGAACCTCTCTCTGTCTTGTGCGATGTGGCTTGCATTTTCTAGCGATGTATTCATGTTATCTTTAATGTCCTCAGTCCATCGTCTTCTTGGTCTGCCCCTTCTTCTCTGTCCAGGTACTCTTCCCTCCATTATTTGTCTTTCGAAACAGTTATGTCTCTTTATATGACCAAACAGGCGTAGTTTTCTTTTTGTTATTGTGTTTAGTAACTAACACTCTGAAATATTCAATGTGTTCATAATATCTGAGTTTCTGATTTTATCCTTCCATGATATTCTAAGTATCTTTCTGTAGCATTTCAGCTCGAAGGCGTTGATCCTCTTTGCCGCTGTTTTACTTAGAGTCCATGTTTCACAGCCGTATGTTGCAACCGGAAAAATAAAAGTTCGTAACATTAGCACTTTCGTTTCTATTTTGTTGTTTTTCCATATGTTTTCAGCCGTGTTATTTTTCAATATGCCATTGCCAATCTCTTCCTTATTTCTGCCATGCAGTCTCCTGCAGCGTTGATGTTTGCTTCTAAGTATTCAAATTTATCCACACATTCTATCTCGGTATTGTCTATTCTGATTTTTGGTTGTTGTGTTGTTATATCTGTTGACATGATTTTTGTTTTCTGCGTGTTTAAATACAAATTTTGTGCTTCGCTATATGTCTTTGTGTTCTTGATTAGTTGTTCCAATCCCTTTATATCGTTTGAAAGAAGTACTGTGTCGTCTGCGTAGCGTAGTTCCGGGATTAGGAATCCACCTATGTTTAAAGCGTGGTAGTCAGTGTTGTGTATGTCTTCTCTAACGTTCCTCATTATACTTTCAGCGTAGATGTTGAACGGGTATGGGGAGAGTGTGCACCCTTGCCTTACTCCATTCTGTACCTCAAACCACTCTGAGAGATCGTCCTCTAACTTTCCTGCAGCCTTTTGATCTTGGTAAAGTTTCTCTATTAGATGAATCAGATGTCTTGGGAAACCCATGCTGTTCATTATCTCCCATAGTTGCTGGTGTTGGACGCAGTCAAACGCTTTTGAGTAATCTATGAAACATGTGCAGGTCAGTTGAAAATTCCCTACACTTTTCTATGATCAATCTCATGTTAAGAATGTGATCTCTTGTTCCTCTGCCCAATCTGAAACCAGCCTGTGTTTCGTTTATCTCCATCTCTAATTTCTGTTTTATTCTTTGCATTATGATGTTTAACATTATTTTACTTGATTGACTTATAAGGGCTATAGTTCGGTAGTTAGAGCAAATCTGAAGGTCGCCTTTTTTTGGGAGGGGTATATATAATGATTTTTTCCCCATTCATCCGGCCATGTACCGCTTTCCCATATTTTGCAGCAGAGTTTGTGGTAAATCTTGATTCCGGCCTCGCCGCCTGCGTGTATCATTTCAGTTGTTAAGCCATCATTGCCTGTGGCTTTACCTTTCTTTAAACTTTCTATTGCGTATCTTACTTCTTCCTTTGGGGTGCAAAGGGAACGCATTGCTCTAGGCGGACCCAGGGTTAGCAGATAACCAAGATCCCAAATGTACCTCCACTCGGTGCACCCTGGAAACAGAAATACAGCAGATCGAGCTGATTCTGGCCAAATCATTTGGGGATCGTGTCCGAGAATGTGGAGGTAGCAGATGGAAAGAGATTTGACTGCACAAGAGACAGACAATAACTCCGACACCACCAGCATCACCACATACAGCGACACTGTCGACATACAGTGAAGCTAGTCAATCCAGTCCGAACATTTGAGGAGCGGCCACTGTAAAATGCACGTAAAGGTAGATGCATGGCGAGAGACAAATAGATTTCATACCGAGTACAATGAAAGGGCAGAACAGCGCTAGAGGGCAGCGCGAACTGCAAATAGAAAGTGAAACGTTCATAGGAAAGGGGAACTACAAGCTCCGTCATCTCGAGACGAGCTTCTAGTTACCTGTGTTCCTTACAGGCAGAGACACAGACCTATTCATTGGCGTTTGGTAAAGCAAGAAGACCTAATCCAACTCTAATGTCGAACCTTCCTAAACCGGAAATATGCTCGCGAAGAGAAAGGGTTCTGTACCCGATGGGCTTAGGCAAGAAAGGGACAACGATGGTAGTCCTGGCCCAACTCTACTGTCAACGTTTCCTATACCGGAAGTACACTTGCAGAGAGAAAGGGTTCCGCACCCGATGGGCTCAGGCACAAAAGGGACAACGATTTAGCCCTGGCCCAACTCTACTGTCAGGTTTTCCTACACCGGAAATACACTTGAAGAGAGAAAGGGTTAAGTACCTGATGGGCTCAGACGCTATTGGGACATGGACGCTCAGCTCGAGAACGCCTTCTCTCAAACGCGTGGTGTGAGACTCGAACTTGGACAAGGGGTACACGATGTCGGTGAATGACACCTCGGCTAAGAGGGCGAAAGAGCCAAGGTCCAACTACTCTGTTGAGTTCTTCCCCTTAAGGAACCAAGCTCACGGATGAGAAACGGTTCAGTACCCAATGGGCACAGCACGTCCAATTACACGAGGCAAGTTCATAGACAGTGGAACACCTCGTGCGAGTCAGACGAGAGCAAAAATCGTCTGGGCGAAGAGTCGCCACTACGCGTGCCTGGAGACAGATATAGAGGCTGTCACAAGCTAAGGGTAGCCCACCCGAATTGTCAAGGCATGCCGAAATCGGATGTGCTAGGCCTACAAGGCGCATAACGGTGGCACAACGTAATCACGCTCCCGGCGGAAATCGCACGGATATCCGTGATGGTTACAATGGAGCGAACGCAAAACAAACTTCTTCCTTTGTGGGTTCTGGCTCCTTTTCATATTCGTTTATTGTTCTGTTTTTGGTTTTTCTTGGGTCATTATACATCTCACTGCAGTATTCCTTCCATTTATGTAAGATATGCTTCCCTTCTGTTAGTATGTTTCCTTGTTTATCTTTCAGCACTTTTAATGATGGTTGATGTTTGCTGTCTCTTAGGTGTCGTACATTTTCGAACATCGTTTTACTGTTACCTTGGCTTTTCTGCCCTTCTATTTCCAGGCATATTTGTTTATGTAGTTTTGCTTGTCTTGTCTAATTCTTCTTTTTATATCTCTTTACAGGATTCTATAATTTGTTCTGTTTTTACAACTATTTTTGATGTGTCTTCTTTTTTGGATAATGCTCATAGCTTCTTCTGATATATACTCTTTCTTCGTCCTTTTTTTGTGTAGCATGTTTTTTGCACAGTCATTGAAAATGTCACTTATTTTGTTCTCAAGTTCATTTGGAGAGTATTCTTCTTGTATTTCTAGTAATTTTTCTAATTTATTTTGAATTTCGATGTTGTATTCTTTCGGTATTGACGTCATATCGTATCTGGTAATCATTGAGGTTTTTGTTGTCTTTTTTATCTTTACCTTGAACTTTGCGATGAGTAACTCATGATCAGTGTCGCAGTCTGCGCCTGGTAGTGTCTTGCATTGAAGAATGTTTTCCATCTTTGATCTATTAATATGTAATATATTTGGTTTCTGGTTTTTCCGTCTGGCGACGTCCATGTGTATAGTCTTCTATGGTGTTGTCTGAAAAATGTATTCATTACAGCTATGCTGTTCTCTGCACAAAAGGCTAGCAGACGCTCTCCACTATTGTTCCTAATGCCTAGGCCGTGTGTACCTTGACACGGGTCATGTTTATCTCTGACCTGACCTACTTTTGCGTTGAAGTCGCCCAAAACTATTTTTATGTAGTGTTTGTTTATATTTTCAAGCGCGAATTGTAGTTGCTCATAAAAATCATCAATTTCTGTTTCGTCTGCCGCTGATGTTGGGGCATAAATCTGTGTAATAGAGATGTTTCTTGTTGCTCCCTTTATTCTGATGGTGATTATATGCTCGTTTATTGGGTAATATCCCAATAAAGATGATTTGATATTTTTGGAGAGGTAGAATCCGACACCGCTACGCCCGCCATTGTGTGATCCGGAGAAAATACACAGTTCTCCATTTGTTAATGTGAAATGACCTTTCTTTGCCCATCTATGTTCTGCTATGCCCAGTATGTCTACTTGTGTTCTTTTCATCTCTTCTATTACTACACTACATATTGTTTCCCGTGTTTTAAACTTCTAACGTTCCATGTTCCTAATTTAATGTGTTTGGCCTTTCTGTTTACGTTGATATCCATGATGTTGAATATAGCCTATTACTGCTCACCGACAATTTTCTATATATATTATGCTAATTGCTACACCACAAGATCACAATCCTAGAGAAAAAGTTCGGTTAATCCATTGGAAATTTCTAGGCACAATATTCCTGTAGGTTGCCGTTACTTTCGGGATGGAACAACCGTTAATCGAACACAGTAAAGAGAACACATTCGTTCTAGTCTGCCATTTTGGCGGAAAGTCCAAAATGAGATATGGTAATTATTAATTATTTTTGGGAGGAAATCGTGTGTATTACTAGTATCTTGGTATATATGATCCTTCAGCGCCGAATATGGTGCATATGGCAGAAACTATAGCTCTCTCTAGTTTGAGTGATGTGATGCTACTCTGTGTAATTCTTGCATGTTGTTAAGATCCATATTACCATATTCATACCCTCTTTGGTTGTTCTGCAAAGAATCTCTCTTGGTCTTCCTCTTTTTCAATCTGGTACCCATTTTAATGCTTTTAGAGCAGTGTCTTTTCATTCATTCTAAGTACATATCAGAAGTACGTCCATCATTGTCTTCTTATTGTTGTAGAAACATATATCTTGTTGTGTGTATATATATCATGTTCCAATTTCCAAAGAGGGTTTGAACCCATCATCCCCTTATATACAGCCTTGCCTATTTGGTACAGTTTTATTACATATAAGATAATATCACACTGTAAGAGAAATTATTTAAATGATACAAAATATAATATAGGGGCCTACTTGGTTTTTAAATTCCTACAAATAATATACCATCAGACTAAGCAAGACATGTCAAAAAAAATACCAAAAAATGTAATGGACCTGTTTGTATGTTGCTCACGCCTGATGGAGAAAGAACAGCAACAAAGTTGCCTGTTGTATAGTAATTACTCCCAAATTCAATACCTTAAACCACAAACTCTTCAAGAGTGGAGTGATGGATGGCACTGTTCTAGTTTTCATGTACATGAATTACACTTTGTATGTGCATTATCTAATACCTGTATCATGAAATAGGGAAGGGAGCAGCAAAAACATGTTACAATCAGGGTTGCCAGATTATTGGAACTGTTTATTGTGAAACTTGTTAGTTTAAGAAAATGACTAAATTTCAATATTGTGTAGTCAATGAGTTACTAAAACATACTGTTTGATTGTTATCTAGTTATAGACTTCTATTACCTCTCCTAAAAACTTATGTACTGTAAGAAGACTCCACTGAATACAGAGTAATTCTGTTATAATAGCTTGGTCCGGACCAACAAAATATGTATGTAATAACAGACATTTGCTATATACAGTACAAACTATATAGAATAAATATAAATGGAGATTTTGAAAAGTGTTGTTATATAGGGATATGTTATAAAAGAATTTAGAACTATTTTATAAAGAATTCACTGCACGGTTGGATATAGAAAAAATGCACAGAGAGTGAGGTGAACGTAGATAACATCTGGAACAACTTGAAAACATACATATATGACAACTGTATTGTCATATGGAAAACACACATTCTCTAACAAAGACTGGGTTGAAGAAAATGAGGGAGCACTCCTCCCCCTTAAAGAAATGAAAAAGGAAGCATTCTTAAATTTTAAAAAGAACCCATAAAAAAGCACACACGACCACCTCAAGCACACAAAACAACTAGTGCAGCAATAATCAAGAAAATGTGCAAACAAATATTGGTTGGATCTATGCACTACAATACAAACTACTGCTGATATGGAAAACTCCAAAATGGTGTACATAAACATCAAAGCAGCTCTAGGGCCAAAGATCTAAAAAATTGCCCCACTAAAGTCCAAAGAAGAGATCCTATAATCGACAAAACCAAACAACTTGAAAGATGGGTTGTCAACTCTGTATTCCTAAGACAAGCATGCAGACCCACAACTAGATTAAATATATGAGAATAAACCTGTAAAGACTGAGCTGGATGATGGGCCCACATAGGCCGACCTCCTTGAGGCTATAAATAAACTAGTCTTATACTCGTTCGCGATTTGACATGTCTACACAGCAAGTCCAGTTTTCGTAATAAATGCTGCTGCATTTTAAAGCTCTTCATTGCTCCCATACATCTTTCTGTGGATAATAGATGGGTCGGTTGAGAGACACATAAGTGCCTGGGCCTTCACGGCTCAAAGGTGGGGGAAACCATTAGAGAGGAAAGTGGTGCATTCGCTCAGACAACAAGCAGCATGACAATGGAGATTTTGGCAGTAACCAAAGCTTTGCAATGGGTCTGCTCGCAGACTATCTGCAAGCATGCCTGCATACTCAGTGACTCGATAGCATGATTGTGAAAGTTCAGGTGGGATACATTCGGGAAAGTGGCTGGATGCAGTGAATAATTCCTGTATGCGTAAAGTTTTTGTGCCGGGACATGCAGGAGTCTGGGGTAATGAGAGAGCAGATAGGTTGGCAGCACACGCTGCTACTATGGCTGTTAGTGGAGTGATGGATCGAGCAGAAATTTAAAGCGCATGAGCAAATGACTGTATAAGTGACGATGACTCTTGTTCCATGACTAGAATAAAGGAATTTGGTTTGAAATGTGTCGCTAGAAAGGAGCAGTTTCGTGGGCAAGAAAGAATGAAGGTCAATCAACTGTGTACTGGGACCGTCAGTCAACATATGATGGCGGCTACACTCAAGGAGAGATCTGAGCACCTATGGACATGTTCGGAGTGCAGTGACGATGATCCAATAACTAATTTTCTGTGGATATCCGTCTCTGTAGGCCAGTGTTCTTACCATAACTGGTTTAGTGTCTTGCAGGATATGTTCAGCAGTCTGTTCTGCCTGCCCACAGAGGTGATGGGACCAATCTTAGTCTATTTAAGTGGCTGTTTAATCTGTTATGTCCTATTCTGAGGTGGAAGATAATAACCTGCTCTGTCGAGATAGTAATTGTTTTTTTGGGTGGTTGACTTTCCTGATGGTTTTGATGAGGGTCCTCTTTTCTTGGTAAGTGATTTCTTGGTCTTTTTGTTCCTGTGTTGCTCTATCCTTTGCCAGCCTATCTGCCTCTTCATTTCCTGGTATGCCACAGTGGGATGGTATCCACTGTAGTATTACCCTTCTTTTGATGCTCACTTCTCATATGGCTTCCTTCAAGTCTGGCAGTTGATCGCTCTCAAGGGCTTGTAGGACAGACATAGTTTCAGTAAGAAATACCACCTGTTGACATTGGCTTGTGTTTTTAATTATTTCTGCAGCAATGTTTAAAGTCTGTACTTCTGCAGAGTAGTTGGAGCAGAATATTCCAGTTGGTGAACATGTGGATTCATTTTCTGGATATTTTATGTACACGTCAGCACCTCTATTCTTGGCTAGTCCTTTTCAGTGGCTAGGATTAAAGATCAGGGATCGAAATGCGGTGTTGCTAGAAGTGACAATTTTGGAGAGCGCAGAAGAATGATAGTCAACCAGCATAGGACAGGTAATGTAAGCAGAAGTGTAATGGCAGATACACTCAAGGAGAGATCGGAGCAACTATGGACGTGTCCAGTTTGCAGTGATGATGATCCGACAACTAACTAACTAACCTCCATTCTTCACTACTGTGGTTGCTGATCCGTCGGTATATGCTTGTATCCATGCTTCTCTGGGGTACATATCTTCAATCATGTTGCATACTATTATTTTCTTTTGAAGATTATTCAGTTCTATCATAGTGTAGTTGTTGCTTATGGTGGTTCTGATAGTGAGATTTGAGTATTGCTCCCATGGAACTGGGAAAAGTGTTGGTGTTATCTCTCTGGTAGTTCTTATATTCTCTGTTTAGTTTTTTGTATCAGTGTATAAAACTGCTCTTCAGTTTTCCACTGGCTAGGTCACCGTATCTGGCCCTCATTGGATGTGCTGGCATGCTCTTATACTTTTCTGCATGGACCATGGTCTTAGCGTCTCACTTGTATATTAAGGGGGTAATACCTGCAATTTTTCCATTTCATTTATGGGAGTGGTCTTCATGGCACCTGTGATAAGACGAAGTGCTTGATTTTGTACCTTGTTCAGGGCTTGTAGATGGGAGTTGGCTGCTGAAGTCTGTACCATATTCTAGTACAGGTCTAATTGCACCAGTATATACCTTCTTCAAAGTTGCCTCATTGGCCCCCCAGTTTGTTCCTGCCAATTTCCTCAGGAAGGCAAGTTTATTTCTTGCCCTTGCTCCTATTTTCTCAATGTGAGGCCTTATGTTAGTTTCTTATCTAGTGTAGTGCCCAAGTACACCGGCTCGTCTTCTGTTTGGATATGTACATTTCCGAGTTTTATCTCTCCTGCTTTGTCCTTATTTGAGAGTGTGAAGAGTGTTGTTGAAGACTTTTCAGCATTTATCTTTACCATCCATTTATCTGCCCATGTTGCTATGTTGTCTGCTGGCTTTTGTAATTTTTTGTTGGCGATTTTTAGATGTTCTTCTACACACCACACCACCAAGTCATCAGCATACATTGCAGCTCTTACACCTTGTGGCAATTCACAAATTATATCATTTATGAAGACAAGAAACAGAGTTGGAGACAGTATTGAGCCTTGAGGAACTCCATGTTTTAGGATAACTTTTTTTGCTGTTGTAGCCTTCCATGGTGACTCTTGCTTTCTTATTGTATAGGAAGGAGTGGATCCACTTACTCATATTTCATATTACCCCTAATTCAATTTCGTTGCAGCTTTATTATCAGTTCATCGTTCCAGACCTTGTCAAAAACTTTTTGAAGATCTATCCATAAGGTGAAAACTAACTTCTTTTCTTGAAATGCATCTTCTATGATCTGGGACAGGAATGTTATTTGGTCTTCTGTGCTGTTACACTCTCTAAATCCAGCTTGTTCTGGCACCAATAGCTTCTCTGATTCTAGGTACCATTTCAATCTTCTGTTGACCATCCTTTCCATTGTCTTTCAGACAACTCGTTAGACTTATTGGTCTATAACTGTCGGGCTTCTGTTTGTCCTTGCCTTTTTTTACAATAGGACACATAAACGCTTCTCTCCACGACTGTGGTACATTGCCTGTTTCCCAACTATAGTTGTATATCTGTAGTAATTTGTACATTGCTGCCTGTCCTAGGTTCCTAAGCATTTCATTGGTGACGCCGTCTGGTCCTGGTGATTTTCTATCCTTTAATTTCCCTATAGATGCCTTTAGTTCTTCTAATGTGAATAGTTTGGACATGACATCTGGATAGTTTGTGTTGTTCTTATCATTTATTTCTTGATGAATATTTCGTTGTCCACATGAATTGATGATAATAGTGCTTTCTTTTCTGTAAGATTCTGCAAGCTTGTCTGCTACTTGTTTGCCAGGGTGGAGTTTACCTGAATCTTCCAATGTAATTTTTTGTCACTTGGAGTTGCTATCATCATTTATTTGCTTGGTTAGTTTCCACGGTTTTGCCCTTCCTTTTCAAATTTAATTTTTTCCCTCCAGTTTCTTCTCTGTGTATCTATCTTTTCTTAAGTGAACTTTGCTTTGGTTTTTTGTAGTGTGATGTGGTTCTGTTGGGATGGTTATGTTTCTACCATATTACGTTCTTCAGCCAGTTCTTCCTGTAGTTTTTTTAGTGTATTGGTCCAATATGGTACATAATTCTCCCTTGCTCGTCTTGGTATTGTCTCCTTAGCTGCCTGAAGCATTCCTTTATTAAACTCTATGATAATTGTGTTGATGTCTCTGCCTGTTAATTTTATGTCTTTTGTAAGTAGGTTTGCTCTGTGTTTATATATGAGCCCGTTTGCTTTCTTATAGTTCCATCTTGGCTTAGTTGGTCTTGTAATTGTTGATTTTTTCACTTGGATAATAGCTGGACGATGATCGCTGCCACCAAGTTGTTCAACTATTGTTCTTTCCATTACTCTAGCCAAATCCTAAAGGGAAACAGATGTCCTCATTCCTCACCTGTACCAACTATTTATAACATGCTGGAAGGAAGGCAACAACTACAGAGACATCTCCCTTCTCAACATCACAGGAAGGTTTTTGCACGTATCCTTCTAAAGTATCCACTGCATCCTGGTACATTTCCAGTCGTCTTGATTTATGTTGCCACTGGAACACTTGGATCAGGAAGAGAGAGTGTGGTTGACGAATGGCGCAACTCCTCCACACTTTAAACAAAATTCCGCACTAATGAGTACTAACTATCATCATCAACTCACACAAATCATGGGGAAGTGGCAAACCTGATATTCTTTTTAAGATACTCAACATGCATTGGTGGGACATAAAATTTGTGGAAGAATCTTGCACACGACAGATCCGGCTAGTGTCTCAGAATCAGAAGTGGTGCAGCAACTGCAGAGAACCTCAGATATCAAGCTGCGCAGCAAAAATGCGCTAGAAGATAGGCAAAAGCTGCTCAATATCCCACAGACTCCTCCGACAAATCTCTTAAGTGTGGTAGACAATTCCCATCACGCACATGACTCATTTGTCACAGTCGGGCACACCACAGACATCAACATCCCAGTTGAGGTGAATGGTCGACTTTGACGGATGAACAGGATTAGACTATAATCTCCCCTTGCAGGTTACATCATAAAAAATCTCTTGGACAGAGTACCAAGCCAGACTCTCTGCTTCATCTGAGGTGGCATGAGATCAACGACAATAGAGGCCTGTGAATTCGATGCAAACATAGTCACTAGATAGAAGAGAAAATGCATAGAAGCTGTTGAAAGATACAAACGATTCACACAAAATCATCAAAACAATGGGTAAAAGTAAAGATTAATTCTTCACTGTGATATAAATAGTACACTGTTTACATTTTAACTAGCTGACATGGATTTCCCCGGAAGATCAACTATATCGATAGATGCCGCGAATAATCTAAATTTATAACTTTTACAACTAATTTATTTTTTAATTTATAACTGATTAATTCTAACCCTTATATTCCTAACCCTAATCTAAATAATAATTCCAAATTAATATTATTATATTATATATATAATAATATATGCCTTTTCAATTAATATATCTTAAATTTAATTTAAATACAAATTCTTGCAAAGGTTAGGTAATACCTCGAAACGAGAACAACGGTCACAGTGAAGAATTATACTTTGCTTGCGCCAAACAATGAAGTAGTCAACACATGGATATGCAAAACACTGCTAAAACAAAAATCTACAGTAAAACTAGTAGAAGAACTAAACAAAAAACATCACCTTCAGTGAGGAATCTAAGAGAGTATCAAATATCCCACAGCCCTTATATTATACATCCCCAAAATTAACACTACACTAATTGACAAGTCAGTAACCAAAACACCCTTAAGACCATTGCACTAGAGACTATCGACTCCTACCCCACGGACTGGATCTAAGCATACACAGATGGGTCAGCCTTAAAAAAAAAAAACCACCATCAATGCAGGGGATATGGATCTCTCATAGTCCTCCCAGACAAAACATCAAAATAGAGTTATCTGCGCCTTGTTGAGAGTTCTGCATCAACAATGACTATGATGCAGAGATAAGCAATATCAGAAACTCATAAATCACCACCAAATACAAAAATGATGCAACAAAGCAAAACCTTGTAATAATCACATAATCGTAATAATCTGTCTGCTCAACAAACCCCTGAAAACTTGAATCCAACAGCAGAGAAAACCTTAAGCAACATATTTTAAGTTACAAACATACATCCTATGGCATCACAGTTGATAGGCATATATAATCTATCAGGTCTCGCGGGAATGAAAGTGTTGATAAATTGGCAAAAAAGGGAGCACGTAGGCCTATACCCCAGCCAGGAATTTCCACCAATCTTAGAACAGCTAAACATAGGCCTATCCGCAACAAATGTAAACAATAATGGATGGGTCACTAGCTCAAAAAGGAAAAGTGCTATATGGAGACATGGCTAGGGTTACCATACGTCCGGGTTTCCCCGGACACATCTACCTATCTATCTAGATATGTGACGTATTGACGTATTTACACTACAACTCTGTAAGCCTCTCGGTTCTATGCAAGGTGCCAAGCTTCTTCTAGTGTCATATTCAGAAGGTCTTTGGTGTCATGTGTTCATAATAGACTTGGACTGCCTCTTTGAAATTTTTCCCTCCATGATTAATCTTTCTAATCTACTGTGTCTTTTTATATGCCCCACATACATATATTAGCTTGCGTTTTTAAGTTGTGACGAGCCAATCTTCTTCTATGTTCAGGTCTTGTGGACGTCTGCGTTGATTCATCCATTGGTGGGATAAAAACCAGACAGTGAAGTACTGATGAAATCTAAGTCTATAAGCATAGGCTACATACACTGCTGACGAAGGCATCGACATGCTGCGCAGGACATATGTAGTGTTTAATGCAGGACACATGGTTTGCATGAAAAAGCATCGTTTATAAAAAAAAGTTATATGGAGAATTTCAGATTGGCTCCCGCAAGGCCGGCAGACAGAAAAAGAGATTTAAAGACATTGACATGACATCACTTCAAAATAGACACAAATTCATGCGAGAGTCTTGCAAAAGCAAGAGTGGTGCAGCAGCTGCAGAAAACCTCAGAAGACCTTTTGTTGCACAACAAAAACGCACCAAAAGAAAGGCAAGAGCGGAACAGCATCTAACAGTCTCCATCTATACATTCTCAGTGTGGTAAACAATTTCAGGCATGCATAGGACTCAGTCACAGTCGGATACACCGGAGAAATCATCATCTTCATCATAATCCCAGTTGAGTTGAATTGTCATCGTCGACTACGACGAATGAACATTCTTATCGTTCTAGTAGCTAGCAAAGTTTTTGAAAACAAAAACAAAAACCTATATTTAAAATAAATAAACGACCATACTATTTTGACTTGACCCATAAGGCTATATTTAATTTTTGTTCTGCTCCGCAGAAGTCTCAAGAGTAGGTCCTATGTCTAATTCATTATTACTTGCTACTTTTTGTAAAAAAAAGGCTCCAAATGAAAGTTCAGTCCAGAACACATCAGTTCGAGTCCATAATCTGCTAGCTGACATGTTTACATAAAATGTACTACGTTTAAGGAGATCTTTCTTACATCTGTTTCATTTCCATATTTATCATTTTGAATTACTGTCAAATTATGTTGACAAAAACATTACATTTTCTCAAGATCTGGTTCATTTACGGTAGTGTTTGTATAAACCCCATGACCACAATATTACCACATTTAAAAATAAATTGGAAATTATATTTATTAGTTACAGCATGCAAAGTGTCACGAATCTTTAGCATTGCATTCTATGGCAGAAAAAGGACTCATCAGGTCAATAAATCTTGAGAAAAAAGTTCCAGTGTCGGGTAAATTGTTACACTGCTTGTTGTTGCGGTAAAGGCACAACTGGCTTCGTGTACTGTTTTTCTTTTTGATCTGGCAGTAAAGGTCCATGCACATCGGTGGTGACGGATGACCGATCCGCCCGTGTAAATCACAATATGTGTCATTGACATGCTCGCAGATGTGCCCTGACCTCAGCATCCACGCTCATAGGGCTGTGTTCCCTGCACTTTCTATTGAGTGTTATGGCGGTTTTGTAATGACCCTGATTTCTTTACTGTGTTCAAGTATTTTGGACATTAAAAAACATGACACCTTGTTGAAGACCTTACTTGAGGGTAGAATTGATGGGATTAGAGCGAAAGGTCGGCTGAGATGCGAGTGAATCATCATGAGATGGACAGGTTACAATTTAGCAGAATGCACTAACAGAGCAAGAGACAGGTTGTTGGAGGTCCTTTGCAGCCAATCTTGGTTGCGGAGACGGTACCTTATATTGATAGTAAAAACAACAACCAGATTAATGCAGCTTTGGTCTCGAAATAATACCAGCATCCTGAACAAAAAACCCTAGATCTATAGAAAAAACTCAGCTGTTCCTGTCTAGACAGGCAGGTTTGGAGAACATAGTCACAACAGGCAAAATTGAAGGCAACAGAGACAGAGGGCGACAACGTGATAAAATATTAGACAGTTTGACAACCTGGTAAAGCAGGGAAACAACAACGATCTTGATACATAATACTGTGGACATAGAGCTGTGGAGAGCTATGACCGCATACGCCAGCCGGCATGGCACCTGATGATGATGATGTTCCTGTCTACATGCTGCACATGCTCAAGGCCACAATGATAACTTCCGAGTTCATTTGTTCTGCTGGTTGCTTGCTGTGATAGAAATACGCAGAATACAACGTCCCTTTTAATATAATTATGGCACTGAAGAGGATTAAAAAGGTTGTGCAAATATCTGCTAGCTATCTGTTTTACTATATTATATGTACTCATTTATTACATACACTGTGGTAGTAGTAAGAAAATAACCAACGTCAGTGTTAACATGCCTGCTAAATTTATAAAATTGCTAAATTATTAATAATTAACTAACCTTCCAGCTTAGCCTAAACTACTAAAACTCTAAGGCATGGCAGGGCCTACATAAAATTAGTAAAATATAGTCTAGAAGAATATCTTTCTCAAATATAATTAGGCCTATGATAAATGAAACTATTCTGTAGTGTTATAAATTCTACATAGTTATCAATGTAACATTGAATGTTAACTATGGTCCACGCCATTATTAATATACATTAATTTTAATACAACGACATTTGCAGGTTGAGTTAGCTTTCATTTATTCAAGTTTACTATTATCCTTAACTTAGTAGTCTTTCATCTATGCCAAAAGTGAGAAAGATCTATAATAACTAATCCAGAGAATATCTGACAAGGTGAAGAGTGCCACAGTAATTACCAAGGTGTTAAGAACTAATCAACATAGAACTAATCAGCAGAAAGAAAAGACAAAGGCTTTTCTCAAATAACAAGAAGTAAATGACTCACTCAATACTCGAACAGATTCACTAATTAAAATATTTAGGAACAGCGATATCACATGAAAGGGGTTACTAAACAGATAAGAAACAAAATAGTGCAGGTGAATGTAATTGTAGTGTTCCTAAAACTGAAGAATATGCTGTGTAATATGGCCCTGCCAATAGATGCGAGGAAGAGAGTTCTTCAGAGCTAAATAACACTGATTCTAACATATGGATGTGAATCTTGAACAATAATAATCAGGATAGTGGAAAATTAGAGGCAATAGGGATATGGTTCTATAGAAGAATGCAGAGAGTATCATGGAGAGCTAGAAAAACTAATGAGGGGGCGCTATTGTCTATTCCCGGGTGGAAGCTGTATAATAAAAATAATATGCACACTTGCGTTAAGCTTAGGTGTGGGAGCTGTAAGTTTCTGTTCAAGGTCAGATGTGATGCCTGAGTCTGGTTGTGGAGAGTTGTCATGATATCTATCCATCTCTTTCTTGGTTTACCCGTGGCGCTGTATCCAGATGATAATTTATTATAAGCTCTCAATGGTATTTGGCTTGAGTCCATCCTCACTAGGTGACCAAACCACTATCTGCTGACGTCCTGTATATGTCAGAAGAGGTACAGAAAGAGTAATATGTGAGGTGGAGTTTACTAAATATAAAGAAAACAAACTTTATTTTTTGGATACATTACGGTTACATGACAGGAAGGTCTGGAGAACATAATTCCAACAAGCAAGATAGAAAACAAGAGATTGAGAACCACAGCGTGAGAACAAAATTAGACAAAAAATTTGACATTGTGGCATGGCAAAGAGTCAACAACTATCGTGATAAAAGATACTGGAAATAGAGTTATGGAAATCCATGGTTATTTGGCACCTAATGATGATTTTTAGCTAGACTATTAACTAGACCTACTAAGAGTATCTGAACAGAGTCAATCCAAACACAGGTGACCCCAAAGGATCAAACATAGAGAAGATTAGAACCTGAGAACTAATTAAAAATGCAGGTTAACATTCTAGTCATATGAAAAAATACAATTGGTTAGAAAGATTAACTTTGGAAGAACATTTTTGTACAAGTTCTAGGAAAGATAAAATATCACACAAAATGTTGATGGACACTAGCTATTGGGAACCTTTTAATTAACCTGTTCAATCCCTGCTGATCAGGAAAAACTCCAGGGCAAGGGGAATAACTCTGCAAAAGTAAGAAGTGACTGCAAGAAAATTAATATAAAATACAATGTGAAATCAATTTTTATGATATAAAGTCCAATTAACAGATAAATGGAAGAAGTACTGATATGTGAACATATCTTTGTGAATGTCATGTAGCACAAGTTTACTTGTCATGTAACATGGAAGAGGAAAATAAATGAGCACCAGTTTCTTGTCGGCTTGATTTACTTGTGTCAAAATAATTGCTGATAAATATTCAAATGCAAAGTACTTCAGCAATTCACCAGTAGACAACATCCTGAACTACTCCAAACATATTCACATAAACATAGCCCTATATATCTGGTCAAACAGGTTTCCATAAAAATGTATCTCGGTTTTCCCGAAAATTTGGATACTAGCATACACACATTGGTTTGTTTTGTGTCTACTTCAAAGATCGACTCACACAGAAGTAGTGAAAGATCATCATCAAGTACCGTCTCCGCAACAAAGGTTGGCTGCGACAGACCTCCAACATCCCCTGTCTCTTGTTTAGGTGGTGCACTCTGCTAGACTGTAACCTGTCCATCAAATGATGTTTGTTACTCTCCCACTTGTATCTCTGTCTACCTCTTGTTTGCATTCCTTTGACTTTACTCTCAAGTAAGGTCTTTAACCTTTAGAGCCCTGAATTAAAATTGCTCAAAATACCCCCTGGTCCTGAATTATTTTTTGGAAAATTTGCGTTATTGATGGTGGGTGTTTTTAAAACGTGATAACTTTTTTGATATAAAAGTATCAAAATAATTTTTGCTGGAAACATTGATAAAATCCTCATAAATACCTATACTTATTGTATATATATTGTTTTATATCAAAACTAATATAATATTAACTAAAAAAAACTAATAAAACGTGAAGAAATAGCATATTATGTCCGTCCGGTCAACACTAGGTCTAGCCTGACACACATTGTAATTATTGTCTATGCACACACGTGGCACCCCTGATACATATTATTTGTGTGTTTTTGAACGACTACACAAACATTCTTATCAAATAACAACATATTAAACACAAAAAACAACAATTAAAACATGTAGTCATGATCACTTAGCCATGCCACGCGGTATTCCATTTGACAGTAAAATACGGCTCGAAAATGGCCAACGTCGCTCTAGAAATTCATTGACAAAACTAGCCGGCTTTCTCTCTTCTTGCAATCGTAATGTGTAAAGGAATTTGACCTTTAAACTGTGACGTATTCCTAGCTTCGTTTGGCGGGTTTTATACATCACAGGATCATTACTTCGTGAAGTTCCATACTCGGTAATCGGGCCATATCGTATATAGCCGATTTGCGCCAATAGGCACAATGGGGTATACACTCATTGGCACAAATCGGCGCCTATAGAGGCCTAAAGGTTAACAAGGTGTCATGTCTTTTAATGTGTCCAAAATATTTTATTTGCCTGATCTTTCTTTCTCTTAATAATTCTTTCTTCATGTTAGTGTTTTTAGAACCTCTTTGTTTGTTTTCTTCTATTTTCATGATGTTCTCCCTATTCTGTATACCCACATCTCAAAGGCATCAATTCTGTCTTCTAATTATTTATTTAGTGTCTATGTTGCTGAGCCATACATTAATATAGAATAGTTGTAGCATTTTATAATTTTCATTTTTAACTTGTTTATAATTTGTTTAGATGTTACCATTTTCTTCATGTCATTGAAAGTGCTTTTAGCCATTCTTATTTTCCTTTTAACTTCTTTCACATCTGCCGTAATTTGTGACTATGTGTCCAAGATATTCATAATGTTCTATTTGTTGTAGTTTCTCTCCATGTATGTTTATGTTTTGCGCTTGTTCTTATTTGACTATTATCATGGTTTTTGTATTTTGGATATTTATATCTAGACCATATTCTGTACTTGATTTATTGAGTTGATCAATTTGTCTTTGTAGTTTATGTCCACTTTCTGCTAAAAGAACAGTGTCATATGCATATCTCAGGTTGTTTATTATTTTCCTATTGGTCTCGAGTCCTGGCATTTCTTCTATATGTTTAAAGATATTCTCTGTGTAGATATTAAATAGACTTAGCGATAAAATGCATAATGCATCTTTGTCTTACCCCTCTTCTTATTTCTATGTATGGTGAGTAGCTGTTTTCACACCTTATTGATGCAGTAGTCTGTTCCTAGTATATATTTCTAATGAGTCTGATGTCTTTTACATCTATGCCTATTTCTTGAAGACATTTGATTAATTTTTCATGTTGGACCGTCAAAGGCCTTGCTGTAGTCATGAAGCAAATATAGATACTTTTTGGACTTCTATATATATATATTTATCTATCACTAGTCGAATACTAAGTATAGCTTCTCTGATTCCTTTGTTTTTCCTGAAACCGAATTGTTCTTCATCAACCTCTGTGTCCATCTTGTTTTTAATTCTTTCATAGTGAAAGATAGGCCTAGTCATAATCAGAGTAATCTGATGATGCACTTACAGGACCAGATTTCCCATAAAATTGATCAATATTGACATGGATCAGCTGTGTTGACTATTCTCAATCATTACTAGGTCTATAGTGTGCAGGGCAAGGTGGCGTACGTCATTACTAGGCCTACACTAAAGATTGATGATCGTTGTTACTATCACTACTTGAACTAATTCCCCTTCAATGTCTTGTTCATTCACATTCTCTAAGATTCCATTAAAAATATTGCCTATCATCTGAATCATAAGTAGGTCCATTCTTACCAAGTTTTGTTGAAATTTGAAGGTCATATTCGATAACCTACAGCTCCTATATGACAGCTGTTAGAAATGTATGGTAAAATACACTAGAAGTCACCATTACCGGTAATCACATCAGTGCTAAATTTAGTATGTCTATTCGCAAGGCAACCGTGGTGAGCAGCAGTTTAGTACCCTATGTGTACGGCGGGTAGGGAGGGAAAGGGTTTTATATATGACACAGGAGAAAGCAGGGCATCTTGTACAGAACCAAGGGGCTTGCAAAGTGGCAATGAGGACAATGTACTGCACAGGACATGTCATATAGAAATTCATCTTCATACTTTCGTGCAGATAAGTAGCTAAGTAACCTTCCACCACAAAATGTTGAAAGGAGAGCAAAGATTGTGACCTGCTATGCATGTTGCATGAGTTATTCATACATAAAAATAATCTCAACTTTGAAGCTGGCAAAGTAAAACAAGTGCCTCGAAAGTTTATTGAGCAGGTTTTAGGAGTTTGGTTGGCTGTCCCCTCCCATATATGGTTAAGATGACTTGGAAGCCATATTCTTCTTCTCGTTCAGAGTTTGACATGTCTACACAGCAAGTCCTGCTTTCCTAATAAATGCTGCTGTATTTGAAAGCTCCTCAGTGCTCCCATACATCTTTCTGTGGATATCCATCTCTGTTGGCCAGTGTTCTTCCCTTAACTAGTTTAGTGTACTGCAGACTTGCAGGATATGTTCAGTGGTCTGTGCTGCCTGCCCACAAGGACACGGTGGTGATGGGACCATACTTAGCCTATTTAAGTGGCTGTTTAATCTGTTGTGTCCTGTTCTGAGGCGGAAGATAATAACCTGCTCTGCTCTGTCGAGATAGTGGTAATTGTCCTTTGGGTGGTTGACTTTCCTGATGGCTTTGATGAGGGTCTTCTTTTCTTGGTAGGTGATTTCTTGGTCTTTTTGTTCCTGTGTTGCTCCATCCTTTGCCAGTCTGTCTGCCTCTTCATTTCCTGGTATGCCACAGTGGGATGGTATCCACTGTAGTACTACCCTTCTTTGGATGCTCACTTCTCGCATGGCTTTTTTCAGGTCTGGCAGCTTATCGCTGTCAAGGGCTTGTAGGACAGACATAGCATCAGTAAGAAATACCACCTGCTGGCATTGGCTTGTTGTGTTTTTAATTATTTCTGAAGCCATGTTGAAGTCAGATGTGTCAGGAAAAATATAACAACACATTCCGTTCTCTAAGCTACCTTCTGTTAATCTACAAGAATCTGAGAATGAACGCAGTAGTAGTATCCCCTAACTTAATTCACTGAGAACGCATTTGCTCTATCCATACTTGTCAGTTTATAGAAAGATCATTCCGTATTTCAAATCTAAAATATCTCTAACATTTTATATTTTGATCCCCAATTGTGTTCCACTCTGTATGGTTGCTGGTCCATGGGCTCATGCTCTTTGACCAACATTATAGTGCTGGAAAGTATACTCTATAAAGAGTACTGCATTAAAGACAGATACTAAAGGTCAATATGGACATATTCAATAAAACTTAGTACTTTCTGTGCAATATAGAGAAAATGTGTATTAGTTGACATGGGTATGGTGCAGATTTAACCTTTAGCCATCTGCAAACACAAAAAAAAACTTTTCTCCTGATGCTGGATTTTTTTGTGTCATGTTACGTAATAGGTGGTGACTGTTTTGAAAAAGCTATAACTTTTTTGTTGTTAGAGATATTTACGTAATATTTGTACATATAAATAAAGAATTTAATTCTACATTGGGGGCCTAGCAACAGGTCTTTTGTGAAGCTTGTACACTCGACCACAGATATTTTAGATAACGTAAACTGTTGCCAAATGTACTCTACAGCTGCGCACTAAAGGTTAATCAAAGTAAATAACTAAATGGAAACAATTGCTGAAAACTTATTTAATATGTAATGTGATTCTTCAGTTGTGACATAAGTATCAGTTCTGACTATGCAGTGGAAGCCCTCTATAGCACTTTTTTTAATAACACTATAACAAATTTACCTATTTAACAACACTTTCCTAAAGTCCCAATTATATTTATTCTTTATTGTTTATACTGTATATAGCAAATTTCTGTTATTACATTTGATCCCCCCCAAATCATTTGCCTAAATCAAGTTGATATATTCTTCTTGTTTGCAGTTTAACATGTCTACACAGCAAGTCGGTTTTCTTGATAAATGCTGCTGTATTTGAAAGCTTCTCATTGCTCCCACACAACTTGTTAAATAGGCAGGTTATATCATGGTTGTTGGTGGGTCTCTCGGCCTGGTACTCAGTTGATATAATGAGATTTGACTATAATACTAATATTCATTTATCAGATTCCTGTGGAACACATCTTCAAAGAGACCTCTTCAATCTTTTTTGGTCTAGCTAGGTCTTTCTATGTATACTGTCTTACTCATTCTCAACCTTTATCATGAATTTCAAAAGTGGATGTAACAAATGGTCATCATCACTTGTGATGGACAAAAAAAAAATCTCTTTCTTAGGCGGGGGTTTAACATTTATCAAGCAGTGTTTACAAAAAAACAGATCCCCCCACTGCCACTGGATTCTTTTTTGAAAATGTTGCTTAACCCTTTCACCCCCTATGAGATTTTCCAATTGTCAATCCCTGATTCCTAAGGCAAGGGGCACAACTCCAAATTATGGATATGATGATGATAAAATTGCATTTTCTTTCAAACTATTCATCATATCACACTCAGACTTGGCAGATCAACAGAAAAATGAATAGTCTTACATAAATCTATATCAAAGATAATTTAATACATATAGCTTTTAAATAATAAACTGTCAAACTCAACATTCTTCTTTCGTTCGCTAATAATGTCTATATCTGCAGTGTTGTTTCTTGTATAAATTGGACAGTGTTTTCCATTTCTTGTTTTGTACTATCAAGTTTAACATTCATTGGTGTATCAGAAGGCCAGTATGTGCATCTTAATGTGTCATAGTTTGCACATTCTTGAAGGATATGTTCTGAAGTCTGGTTGACTTGTCCACAATTACACTTTGCTGTTGTGCCAATTTTAAATTTTGTATACATATGGCTGTTTAGTCTATTGTATCCAGTTCTCAGTCGAAATATGATGACCTGTTCTTGTCTGTAAAGTAGGTGGTAGTCGTCCCGTTGAGGTAAGTTAGGCTTTCGTTGTGCCTTTATCATGGATTTCTTTTGGTGATAGCTGATTGGTACATCCGGTTGCTGCATGTTAGCACCTTCCTTGGCGAGTTGATCAGCTCTCTCATTTCCTACTATTCCACAGTGTGATGGAATCCATTGCATTATAACTCTACACCTATTTTGTACTATGGACAATACCTCTTTTAACTCTGGAAGTTTATTGGATTGTAATGCCTCTAGTACTGACCTTGCATCTGTAAGTATTACAATAGGGTGTGAGGTCCTGTCCAATGTTAACAGTTTCTCTGCAGCTGTATAAATAGCTTTGACTTCAGTCATAGTTGTTGCAGTAATTCCCTGTTGGTATACAAGTGGTATCAGTGGTGCCATCTGGGTATTCTACATATACACCACTTCCTCCATTTTTTACTGCATTCTATGCTGATCCATCTGTATATACTCTGGTCCATAGATCACTTGGGTAAACATCATCAAGGAAACTGAGAGCTGCTACTCTTTTCTGCAGATTATTCTGATGTTCATCCCCATGCACACCTGCTACTGTTGTTTGGATGGTCACTGGTAGGCATGTCCGTTTTTCCCATGGGGTGTGTTCTGGTTGAGATGTCAGTGGTATTGTTACCTCTGGCAGATCCGATACCTGTCTACGTAGACGCTTGGCCTGGTGTATGAAGCTGCTTCTTTTAAGCCGTCCTTGTGACAGATTCTGGGATCTTTCCTTCATTGGGTGACTATGGTGGGAAAGAAACTTTTCTCCATGAATTATAATTATTTTAGTATCTCTACGCTCTTTCAATGACTGCATCCCTTCGATATTCTGCATTTCTATGATTGGTGTGGATCTCATTGCGCCTGTAATGATTCTAAGTGCTTGGTTCTGTACTCTATCTAGGTTTTTTTAGTGTAGTGTTTGATGATGAACTCCATGCTGTAGAACCATATTCCAAGTGTGGTCAAATGGCTTGTTGGTATACATTTTTTAGAATTCTTTCATTAGCTCCCCAAGTTGTCCCACTCAGTTTTCTTAGTTTAGCTATCTTCCTTCTAGCCTTTGTTTCTGCTTTGCTGATATGATGTTTCCATGTCATTTTGGCATCAAATGTTACACCAAGATATGTGGGTTGGTCATCTACCTTTAAGATAGTTTTATTTACATAGATGTTTCCTGCTCTTTGTTTTGGTGAAAGTGTAAAAAGGGTTGTTGCTGACTTCTCTATATTGATACTTACACACCATTTGTCAGCCCAATTAGTCAAAATGTCCATGGCTCTCTGAAGCATTTTTGTGGCAACCATGGCGCTCTCATGTGTGCACCATAGAACCAAGTCATCTGCATATAGTGCTACCTTAGTTCCACAGCGTATTTCTTCAATTAGATCATTGATAAATATGAGAAAAAGAGTGGGTGATAGAACTCCTCCTTGAGGCACTCCATGGCGTAGTAATACTTTCCTACATTATTTGCCATTTACTTGTACTCTGGCTCTTCTATTGTGAAGAAAGGCTTTCGTCCATCTATACATATTTCCACATATCTTGTAGTTTCTCATTTTTTGAAGCAATTCTTCTTTCCATACTTTATCAAAGGCCTTCTGTAAATCAATCCATGCCACTAAAACTGATTTTTTGTATTGTAAAGCATCCTCAATTTCCTGTGAGAGGTATGTGGTGTGATCCTCTGTGGAGTAGCATTGCCTGAAACCTGCCTGCTGTGGTGCAAGGAATTTTCTACTTTCCAGGTGAAATTTTAATCTTAGGTTTATGATGTGCTCCATTGTTTTGCACAGGCAACTTGTAAGACTAATTGGTCTGTAGCTAGTTGGTGTTGTTCCATTTTTTCCAGGTTTAAGCAAAGGGACCATAATTGATTCTCTCCAGATTTGTGGTATTTTCCCAGTAGTCCAGCTAATATTTAGGATGTCCAATAGTTTCCTTCTGGCTGTTGTTCCTAGATTCTTTATCATTTCATTTGATATTTCATCAATACCTGGGGACTTATTTAGCTTTAGTTTAGAGACTGCTAATTCCAATTCACTATATGTGAACAATGTATCCATAATTTCATCTGCGCTGTTGTCATCACTGATTCTAGTCTGAGCATGTTCCAATTTACTTTTTTGGTCGCTCCGCACTGTATGCTGTTTCTCTGGACTAATTTCAATATTGCAGTCTTGAGCAAATATCCTAGCGAAATTATCTACTGCTTGCTTTCCTGTAATCATTTTGCCATTCTGTACGAGTGTTATGTTTGTGCTTCTTCCTGTTCCCTCATCATTTAGTTGTTTGACCAGTTTCCACAGTTTTCTTCCATCCTTTTCAAAATTTAAGGATTCTGTTTTCTCTTTCCAGCTCTTCTAGCTTCTAGTTTGGCTCTTTGGAATTTAGCTTTTGCGTGTTGATGTTTGTTGTGATGTTCCTGGCTTGGGTTATTTTCCACTTCCATCCATGCTTTTTCTAATTCCTCTTGCAGCAGTTCTAGTTGTTCACTCCAGTATGGCTTGTATTGTTTGCGTGCTCCTCTTGGTATTGCTTCCTTGGCAGCTTGATGAATACATTTATTGAACTCTTTGACTATGGCATTTATGTCTTTTCCTTCCATATCTATTTGTCCAGCTAAAACACTACTGCGGTGTTTAAATAGTCCCCAATTTGCTTTTTTATAATTCCATCTTGGAAGGCTACATGCATTTCCTGTGAGTTAATTTTTAATACTAAGGAGGACTGGTCGATGGTCGCTACCTCCAAGTTGCTTCCCCACTGTTCTATTGATTTCCCAGTTTAGGTCTGCTGAGTACAATGCCAAGTCTGGCGTGGAAGTGGTTTGCCATGCTCTTGAGTAGTATGTTGGAGGATCTTTTGGCTTATTAAGCAATAGAAGACATTTATCGTCTTGCCAGCTTTCAAGTTCTTCTCCTCTTTTATCCATGGGGTCATAACCCCAGCTTTGAGAGTGACTATTAAAATCTCCACATACTATCAGTCTTCCTCTGTACGGTATTGTGTCCAGGGAAAGGGACTGGTCATTTGGACAATAATAATTTAGGAGGTTGAAGTCTATGTTCTTGGTCTTTAGTTGAAGAACCTGATATTCTGCTCCTTCCATGTATAGCTCAGTTTGATGTGCGCTGATATTATTTTTGACTAGAGTTAGTATACCTCCTTTTCTTCTGTCTATTCGATCAGCTCTAAAGCACTGATAACCTGCAATTTTAAAGGCTACATCTTTGCTGAGGTGTGTCTCTTGTATACAACAAATGCTGACCTGTTCCTTAAGAAGGGTGTTTTCTAATTCTAATTTCTTGCTAAAGCCATCTTTTTTGCTATTTACACCCTCAGCATTCCAGTGCATTATTGTAAGTGGTGTCTCATTGGTTGGTAATATTTGTTGGTCAGTGATATTACTCTTGTGCCTCCTGGCTCCACAAGGCAATCGAAGAGGACCTCCAGTCGTATGGGGTGGGCCCTTTCGAGGTATAGGGCCCGGCGCTACTCCTGCCTGGTGAGTCGTCACAGGGTTAGCAACATAACAGGGTAATGCAGATATAGACATTCATGTGCGATAATGCATGACATTCTAATTGTTGCAGTGCGCCTTCTGGCCAAATGTCGCTGACTTCAGCACCTTTACTTGCTAGGCAAGACTGTGGTCCTGCCCGAATGTGGGAGGGCCCGGCCAGTCTTAGTTTCCAGCCTCTGCTGGCTGGACTAAGCCCCATCTCCACGCCAAGGAGCTGGCCTCAATGTGGAAACTCAACATAATGTGGGGGAAATTATTTTTTTACCTTTGGGATGTTGAGTAGAGGAGTCATATTGAGACGAAAATATTGAGATATATTCTCAAATCTCCTTTTTTCCAAACAGGGTGATATGCCCAAAACGTTGAACTTGCCATCTGTACTCCAGTACATGCCATACTCAAACAGAATACATAGGTCCATCATAATATACATTTTAAAAATGATGTTTTATTTCAATGTCAGTTGCAGATGTTCAGCACGTCTTCTTTCCTTGTTTGTTCTTTGCGTTGAGTTACATACAAATTTGTCCAATCGGCTGCAAATTGATAAACTAATCTTTGACAATGATGCTAAAGTATTCATAACGTGTGGCAGTCTCATCAAGATTATGTACAGACCCAACGTTTTGTACAAAATTCTCAACTCCTACTCGAAAAACTACATCATTACGGCAAAATTCGTGATGTCACAATAGTACCACGCATGTCTATCTCTTTGTCGGAAACATTAGACCTATCTAACAAGTAACTCACTGTCACTTTCCACGTTATATTTGATACACAAATTACGTACATCATGCATATTTCCATTGTAACTACGGCCGTCATCATCAGTGTACATATGAATAATATCTTCCATTTCCAAAACTAGGCCTAATACTTCGCTAATTTAAAAGAAATCATAATAAATCAGTCTTACATCCAATTGTTTCGATTAAACATAAAATAGGATGCTAAACCACGGATCTATGCAATGGTCATGGTTTTTAATAGGCCCGGCGCAAACTAAAAATGTAATATTGATCGCAACGAAACAAGTAAAAAAAAAGCGAGAAGTTTAAAAAAATCGACTGTAAGGGGCAAGTAATAAAGGCGACGCGCTGCGACTCTAATGGCGATCTGGTTAATAGTGGGTGGCTGTTTTGAAAACGGGATAACTTTTTTGTTGTTAAATATATTTAAATAATATGTGTACATTTACATAAAGAATTGAATACTGCATAAATTGGCGTAATTTTTGTTTGTGTGTGTGTGTGATACCAGACGTATGAGAAAGTGGTAAAGACATTTTTCCACAAAAAACTATTTATAACATACAAATTGAAAAAAAAAAAAAAAAAAAAAAAAAAGAAGAAAAAAAAAAAAAAAAAAAAAAATCCCCATCGAGGCCAGAACCTTGAAGTGGTGATGGGGCTTAGTTCAGCCATCAGAGGCTGGAAACTAAGACTGGTCGGGCACTCCCACTCGAGCAGGACCATAGTCCGGCCCAAGTAAGCAGAGTGCTGAAGACGGAGGCAACCAGCCAAAAGGCGCACAGATAATCAGGTTGCCACGCATAAAACACAATGGAAACATGTCTGCATCTAATAAACGTTATGGTGCCTGCCCTGTGGCGGACGTTCAGGCAGGGACGGTGCCGGGCCCTATACCTCGAAAGGGCCCAACCTCAGTTACTGGAAGTCCTTCTCAATTGCCCCGAGGAGCCAGGAGGCAAGGGAATAGAGCTACTGGCCAAACAAACAAACGACCAATAAAAATAATGCACTGGAATGCTGAGGGTGTTAACAGTAAAAGAGATGGATACAGCAAAAAATTGGAACTTGAAAATGTCCTCAGTGAAGAACAAGTAAATATATGCTGTATCCAAGAAACACACCTCAGCAGCGACATAGCCTTCAAAATCAGAGGCTACCAGTGCTACCGATCTGACCGAAAAGACAGGCGAAAGGGTGGAATTCTGACACTAGTTAAAAACAATATCAGCGCATGTCAGCTGGAAGTATATATGGAAGGGGCAGAATACCAGATGCTCCACCTAAAAACAGACAGTGCAGAATTCCATCTCCTGAACTACTACTGCCCAAATGATAAACCATTGGCACTAGACACAATTCCAGACAAAGAAAGGCTTATGGTGTGTGGTGACTTCAACAGCCACTCTCAGAGCTGGGGCTACGATCATATCGACAAGAGAGGTGAGGAACTTGAGAGCTGGCAGGATGAAAATAATCTCATTCTTATTAACCAGCCAGCAGACTCACCAACCTTCTACTCGAGAGCATGGCACACCACCTCTACACCAGACCTGGCATTCTACTCACCAGGCCTGGAATGGAACATCACACGTGTCGTTGGAAAGCAGCTTGGGGGTAGTGACCACAGACCAGTATTTCTGGAAATTCACAATGAATATACCAAGGACAGCAGCACGCTCACTAGGTGGAACTATAAGAGGGCAGACTGGAAAATGTACCAGCATTTAACCAGTGTTCTAGCTAAGGACATGAACTTGGACAAAGACATCAATAGAGCAGTGAGTGAATTTAATAGATGTATACTACATGCTGCTAGTAAAACCATACCCAGGGGGGCACGCAAAAACTACAAACCCTACTGGAATGATGAACTGGAAAAGCTGCAAAATGAGATGGAAACATCTAGAAAGCAGGCCGAGAACAGACCTAGCCAAGAACATCACAACAAATATCAGCAAACAAAGGCTAAATTTCAAAGAGCCAAGTTACAAGCCAGACGGAGCAGCTGGAAAGAAAAAACAGAGTCGCTGAACCTAGAAAGAGATACTAGGAAATTATGGAAACTTGTAAAACAACTAAATGATGAAGGTACAGGGAGAAATACCAAGATCACACTTTATAAAGATAAAAACATTTTAACAGGTAAACATGCAGCTGATTACTTTGCAGATTCCTTTGCAGAAGACAATAACGTCAAAGTCAGCCCAGACAAACAACAGGAGGTTCGAGAGAACCAGCAAAACATTGGACAAGGTGAACCTATACCTGAAGTCATGGAGGCACCAATCACAATGAGAGAACTGGAGCATGCAATATCCAAATTGAAAATGAAAAAGTCCCCTGGAGCTGATGGAGTGTCCAATGAAATGATTAGAAACCTGGGAAGTGCAGCAAGAGCAAAGCTACTGCAGATCTTTAACACAAGCTGGTCCACAGGTAATGTACCACAGGCGTGGAGAGAAGCAATAATGATACCACTCCTCAAATCAGGAAAAGATGGCAACACAGTCTCCAACTACAGGCCCATCAGCCTCACAAGCTGTCTATGTAAAACAATGGAACGCATTATCAATCTTAGGATGCAGTGGTACCTTGAAAGTGAAAACCTTCTGGTTTCACAGCAAGCAGGTTTCAGACAGTGCTACTCTACTGAAGATCAGGCAACCTACCTCTCCCAAGAGATTGAGGATGCCTTCCAAGAAAAGAAACTGGTACTAGCAGCATGGATAGACCTCAGGAAAGCATTTGATAAGGTCTGGAAAGAAGGGCTCCTAAAGAAATTGCGAAATTGCAGGGTTAGCTCAAGAATGTACAAATGGGTAAAAGCATACCTGCATAATAGAAGAGCCAGGGTACAATTAGATGGTCGCAAGAGCAAGAAAGTTCTACTGCGTCATGGAGTCCCCCAGGGAGGAGTCCTGTCACCCACACTTTTCTTGGTTTACATCAATGACCTAGTTGCTGAACTACCTCACGGGATCAAAGTGGCAATGTATGCTGACGACCTGGTGATCTGGTGCACGGAAGAACATGCAACAGTGGCCACTAAACAAATACAAAGAGCTATCGATGCCCTAACCTTATGGGCTAATAGATGGTGCGTCAGCATTAACACAGATAAGTGCAGCACTACACTCTTTACCCTCTCACCAAAACAAAAAGCTGGTCATATCAAGATAGATGGAGAGCTCTTGAAAGAAGACAAACAACCCACATACCTCGGAGTTACTTTTGATGATAAGCTGACATGGAAGCAGCACATAAACAAAGCAACAACAAAAGCCAGGAGGAAGCTAGCTATCCTGAGAAAACTAAGTGGAACCACATGGGGAGCCAGTGGAAATATACTCAGTAAAGTTTACCAGCAAGGCATAAGACCACACCTGGAATACGGTTCAGCTGCGTGGTGTCCTGCATCAAACACCACATTACAAGATCTAGATAAAGTGCAAAACCAGGCACTTAGAATAATGTTGGGAGCAATGAAATCAACACCCATAGCAGAGATGCAGAAAATGGGAAGAATGCAAACACTTGGCGAACGCAGAGACACAAAAGTACTAATTCAAGCAGAAAAGTTTCAGTGTATGCCAAGTCATCCAATGAAGGAAAGATTCCAAAATCTAGCAATGGGACGACTGAAAAGGAGCAGCTTTATCCATCAAGCTAAACGACTCCGTAGACAACTTACAGACCTACCTGAAGTTGGCAGCCCCTTAAGGTCTGTACCAGAGCAAACCCCGTGGAGTGAAAGCCATGGAATGCCAATATACATTCAGACCCATGTGAAAGGAATACTAAGCGAGGACGAACAGAACAGTGTGCAGCGAATGACAATCACCCTCAGTTTCCTGGATGAGGAATATCCACAAGATATATGGGTCAGAGTGTACACAGATGGGTCAGCACAGAATGCTGTGAGGAATGGAGGTGCAGGTGTATATATAGAATATCCACACAAGCCTAGAGATACAATCAGAACACCGACAGGAAAATTCTGCAATAATTATGATGCAGAAATCCAGGCAATTAGTGTGGCAGCTAAAAAACTGCTGAACTCCAACTCTGACCTACAGCCTGTGGTATTCCTGACAGATGCAAGGTCAGTGCTTCAAGCTCTCCAGTCTGGAAAACTAACAGACTTAAAAAAACTACTTAGCGAATTGTCTTACCAGTATAGGGTAACCATGCAGTGGATACCCTCTCACTGTGGAATACCAGGAAATGAAAAAGCAGACCAACTGGCTAAGGAAGGTGCTGCCGAAGACCAACCAGATATACCAATCACCTACCATCAGAAAAAACAGATGATAAAGTCAATAAGAAAGCCACAAACACCAACACAAGATGACTATCACAATATAAACAGATCAGAACAAGTTATAATTCTACGTCTCAGAACAGGACACAACCGACTCCGCAGTCACATGTATACAAAGTTCAAAATTGGCAACACGGCCATGTGTACATGTGGACAGGCAGCACAGAGTGCCAAACATATACTTCAAGAGTGTTCTGAGCATGAAACGCTGAGGCAGACATATTGGCCAGAGGAAACAACACTGGAATCAAAACTCTATGGGACACTGTATGAACTACAAAAGACAGTGAGTTTTATTAAGGAGACAGAATTACAGATATAGACATGTTTCAAGTGAACGAAAGAAGAAGAAGAAAAAAAAATATTAACCTTAAGCACGCCATAGCAAAACTGACAACCAACAGGCAAAACTTGAAACAAGATAAGGAAGTTTTGCCACTGGGAGCACATAATAATATACACAAATTGACGTTTCGACCAAATGTTTTAATAAGAATACATTCACAACAAAACATGACAAGTTAGAAATTTACGCTCACATGGCAGAGCTAATTATAGATATAACCCGGAGGAGTGGAAACTAGGTCAGAGGTGAAACAACACAATAGATAATAATTGTAACCAGTATATTTCAGTTGAATTTTTCTGGTTTATTGTTAATGTCTGAATTGTTGTTTGCAGGAATTGCAAGACTTAGGCAAAGACCCGCCGACAAATTGCTCAGCAGGACCAGTTGGGGATGATTGTAAGAACACATTTCTATTGTCTTCCTAATTGGTTTATTTGCATGCTGTCTATAATTTTTTTATAATTTTTATTTTTAACTACCATATTTTTATGGCATGTGGACTGGTTTCAATAGTAACTGACCTTTGATTCATTCATGATTTTCATTGGAGGTTGATGCAGAGTTACCAATAAATAGCTGTGATCAGCCAAGATGAATGATGCAGTCCATGGGCCTTAGATCTAAATTAAACTCTACTAGAACAGCGTTACTCAATTTTGTGTTAACTATTTTACACTGTTGACCTCATTCATATAGAAATATATTTATATGATGATGATAAAATAATCCTTTTAGCTGCTAGCTCTTGACAGCCAATAGCCTTTCTGACAAAAGCATGTTCTTCTCAGTTTTGTAACTGAGACGACACCTGAACTTTTATAAGATTATCTAAAGGGCATAGATGTGTCATGGGGGGTGTACAGATGTATGTCTGGTCCCCAAAGGGAGACATTCTATTTAGGCAGTATCCCAGGATCATCACGTGCTGTCAGCAGAGCAGTAAACAGTTCTAGGCCAACTATCTCATCATTCTTCTGTTAGATTTGCTGACACATTCGCCGGATAACATCTAATATTCCTTGTTACTTAGGATTTTGGATTGTAACCCTTGGTATTATACAAGAGCAATGTGAAACCCTTTGGATCCCTCTACATCCTGCCAACCAACAGTTTTTCTTCTTCTTCAGCGTTCATTCTCAAACTCCCGCTGGATCTTCCATGTAGCAGGAACATGATCCTACTAGATTTCCAGCAGGATGTAGTCCAGATAATGAAAATGCGTTGTGTCGCCATTTTATTTGCGTCAATGGCCTGGCACATCCGCCTTTGGTGGTGATGAACAGGAGTCTGAAAACAAATACAGAAGGAGAATAAATGCATGCAGTGCTTAAACATTTTTTTATCCATAAGACTATTTTTCTAGTTATCTTGTAAAAGTAAAATAACACAAGGCAACAAAATAAAACTTTTTTTAATCATCTGAAACCAAAATACACTTTTCTAAAGGATTTTTTGGCGCTGATTTCAGATCTGGTATCAGTTTTTTTCTATCACGTCAAGTTTTAAAGTTATGAGTGATGTTAGTTTTCACTGAACTTGGCTGTATTTTTTCGAGAATCGCAAACATCAATTAAGCAAATGATTCACATCTTCTAGACTAAATCAAATATACTCACATCACAGCATAGATATGTAGAATGTTTCTTCAAAAATGCTTGGAATTTGATTTTCTGTTATATTCTTCTCCTGGATTATCACGGAATAGCATCCAGCAGAAGTCGGCCATCATACTCTCATTCCACAAACCTTGATAACGGCGCTCCATTAACTGAATGTCCTGGTGAAAACGTTCTCCTTGCTCTTCACTCACCATACCAAGATTTTCTGGGAAGAAATCTACATGGGAGTGCAAGAAGTGCACTTTTAATGACATGCGACAGCCAAGGTTCTGGTAAGAATCTATTAGACGCTGAACTCCTTCCCTGTACGTAGGGGACTTATGATTACCAAGAAAGTTTTCACAGACCCACTTGAATGCCTAACAGGCTTCTAGCTCAGCTCCTGACAGAGACTGTTTGAAACCTTCATCTTGTAAAACAGATCTGATTTGTGGACCTATAAATATCCCTTCCTTCATTTTTGCAGCAGTGATGTTTGGGAATTTATTAACAAGGTACTGAAAACCTTCTGAGTTTGTCTTACCCATGGTCTTCACAAGGGTTTTCATCAGTCCTAGCTTAATATGGAGAGGTGGCAGAAATATTTTCTGTGGATCAACAAGGGGCATATTTTGGACACTGCTTGCTCCTGGCGTATAGATATGCCTGGGCTCCCAGACACGTTTGACATAATGTTCCGCTGTTGCTCGACTATCCCATAGGCATAGGAAACAGCAGTATTTAGTGAATCCTCCTTGCATGCCCATCAACATGCCAATGACCTTTAGATCACCACAGATGTTCCACTGGTGTGTTTTATAATGGATAACTTCAAGCAAACTGTTCATGTTGTAATAAGATTCTTTCAGATAAACACGTGTATAAATGGATTTACTATCCTATCGAATACACAAAAATGGTAGCATCGATACTAAATCACGTGACCCGAAACTGAACAAAATTGTAACAGCCAGTAATAAGGTATCGATACCAATCTAAATAAAACATTGTACTCGATTTGTGGTCATAACCACTGTTGAAAGATATTATAATTAGCTATTACAAAAAAATGTTACGTGGTAGAAAAAAACTAAAGACAGATTTGAAATCAGCTAACCAAATACTACAAAACCCATATAAAATTATCTGTGATGATTTTTGTGTGTTGCCTTGTGTAATTTATTCAGAATGTAATTGTCAAATAAATTTCATATAAATATAATTTACATTTATCAATGCTTAATTTATCTGCAGTGTTTCAGTGGCAAGCGACTATTCTGGGACCAGTAAGTAGTTTTACTTCATTTCATTAACCTCGTCATTCAGAAAATTAATTCTTGTGGGTATATTTTTCTTTATGATTGATATTCTGATGACTAGTATATCAATGTACTCAAATACAGCATGCATCAAAATATACAATTCTGAAACCCAGGTGTCTTGGATGTCTTCTTCTTCTTCTTTCCTTCCTCTTTTACCCTTTACGAGTGTCGAGGGAGATACAATGTTCTTGTTCTCGCTTTTCTGGCAGCTTCAGATAATGTTATTTGGTGTTCATGTAATGTCTCTTTGATGTTGTCGATCCAGCGTACTCTAGGTCTACCCCTGGCTCTTCTTTCTGCTTCTCCTCTCTTCATATATGCTTTATAAACTATTGAATCACACAGCATTCTTTCCAGATGACCAAACCATTGTATCTGTTGGTTTTGTATGTATTGTAGAATTGATACGACACCCACTCTTTCTCTTATGACATCGTTTCTAATTCTGTGTCTTCTGGTCACTCCTCTTTTGGCTTTTCTCAGACATCTCATCTCTGTTATAACCAGTTGTCTCTTATGTTTTGTTGTTAAGGACCATGTTTGACATTGATAGCACAGGGTTGGAATGAAGATTCTTTGGATAAGATGTTTTTTTGTTGAGAGGGTATAACTTCAGCTCCACGTTTTCCCAGTTATGAAAAGGAAGTTGTGTTGTGTAGTCATTGTTGGAAATGGTTTTTTTGACTGAAGAAAATGTCTTCATAGCTGTACTATTTCCACTCATACGGAAGTAGTCGTGGGGGGGGGGGGGGGGGGGAGTTGCGCAAGTTTGATGCTAAAGTCATCTCTTTAGCTGTGAGCAGGTAACTTTTCTTCTTCAGCATTCATTCTCAAACTCCCATTGGATCTCTCTTGCAGCAGGACAATGGCCATACTAGATATCCTTCAGGATATAGTCCAGAGAATGGAAATGCGCTGTGTTGCCATTTTATTTGCACAAATGGCCCAGCACATCCATCTTCGGCAGAAGGTAGCTATTGGCAATCAATAACCTCTCTGATATAAGCACAGGTCTAAATAACCAAATGGTCAGAGGGTGTCCGACAAAGTGGATGGTGCCGCAGTAACCTAATGAACAAATAGTCAAGCAAAATGAATTAAACAGGTTACTAAAACACTTACCTTGCCTATTAATTATAAAAATATATTTTAAAAAGTATATATAAAAAAACATACAATAAAACTAAACAGGACAATTCTCCACGTATCGGCTCAAATTGAACCTTTTTCAAGAGACAAACAACAGAAAATAACAAAATAGATGACTAGATTTCATCAAGCCCCGTCTCCATAGCGCAGGGATGGCAACGCATCTAGTAAAAGAGAAAATGCGTGCATTCATTATAAACAAACCGAAAGTGGGAAATTAGAGGCACTATAGATGAGTGCAAGAATAATAAAAGAAAAAGATAAGAAAAATACCCCTTTTGTCACTTTATCAGACAGGCAGGTTTTAAGAACATAGTCACAACAGGCAAGACTGAAGGGAACAGAGATAGATGGGGACGTGAGAAAATATATATGTACAAATGTGTGGCCCAAAGTAATTGTGTGGATACATAGAACCATGTAAAACGAAATGCATATACAAATAACTATACATGTGTGGGCACCCATCGAAGAGACAACTGCAATAACAACGAGGACATCAAAATCTAAATATGTAAATGATTTAACAATAACAATATGGCAGAGTACAAAATAATCACATATTGACATACACAAACGAAAGAAGACATAAAGGAATTATATAGAAGTACGGCAAACACAAAAATAATAATTACTCACGAAAGTGTACAAAGACAAATAATTACAAGAATCAGTGCAATACGGGAGTAGAGGGTATAAAGAAAAGGTGGGTAACTCAAACAAAACGGTGATTAATGTTCATTCCGTGTGGTTGCAAGACTCCCATATGACAAATGAGACGATATTCCAAGGACTGACGTTGCCGGTCACCAGTATAACAACGTAACAAACCGGTTACAGAGACATCAGAGCTACCATGATGTGATGGGCTGTTAACATGATTAGCCACTGGGGAGCCACTATGATTCGTGATATCTCTCAAATGTTCGGCGAATCTATCTGCTAAACGTCTACCAGTCTCACCAATATACTTCATATCACAACGTTTACATATGATAGAGTATATTAAATTACGGGACAAACATGAAAAAGAATCCTGAATATCAAACTGTGATTTAGGAAACTGTAACATGGGAGTGAGAATAACAAAAGGGCAAGTCAAACAATTTCGATGACAAGGGACAGTTCCTAGTTGACCTGCAGAAGTGCGCAGACGAGAATGAACTAAGAGATCCCGAAAAGTTTATGTCCCTCCGAAAAGCGACTAGTGGAAGAGAGGGAAATGCAGGACTGGAGATGGGATCTAACTGGAGGATAGAGAAATGTTGTAATAGGATACGTAGTGCCGGCATATTATGAGGATGAAAAGTGATAGCCAGTATTGGGCGATCATAGGTATGTTTAATAGATGGTACGAGGGCCACTGAGCGGGAAATAGTAAGAACACGTAAAGCTGATGACAGGATATCCTCAGGGTATAAGCGACAGCGAAAATAATCCAGCATCTTAAGAGATTGAACCTGAAAATCTACATCGTCTTGGCAGAGACGACAAAGACGAAGCAGCTGAGAGAAAGGGAGGGCATGACGACAAGACCTTGGGTGAGATGATGTATAAAGAAGAAAACTATGAGAGGCCGTAGGCTTATAATGTATAGAAGTGGTAAGGGATGTGGATCCTATGGAAACACAAATGTCAAGGAAGTTCACAGAGGTGGAGGAAATAAGAGAAGTAAATTTAATAGCTGGATGGAAACCACTCACAAAGTCAATGAAAAGGTTGAGGTTATCAAGAGAAATATCAGTAACCCCAAACCCATCGTCTATGTAGCGATGGGATATGGAAGGGACAGGATCCTGAAATGTGGTAAAGATAAGATGTTCAAGGTGACCCATAAATAGGCAGGCATAACTGGGTCCCATTTTAGTACCCATCGCTACACCGCTAATTTGATCAAAAAAGTGTCCATTGAATTCAATAGAATTCAAGGTGAGAACTAATTCTGCCAGTCGAAGAATAGCGGCAGTAGCAATAGACTTATGCGGATTGATGTTAAGAAAGAACTGTAAGGCCAGAAGCCCATCATTATGAGGAATACATGTATAGAGGGAAACAACATCTAGAAGGAATATGTGATAGGTGTGTAGAGGATCGAGAGCAATAGAAGAAAAGATGGATAGAGCATGGTTAGTGTCCTTTAGGTAAGATGGAAGAGATGTGACAAGAGGTTGGAAGACACTGTCTAAGAAATCAGAAATTAATTCAGTTGGACAAGAACAGGCGGAAACAATTGGTCTACCTGGGTTAGATGGTTTGTGTATTTTAGGTAGTAAATACAGAGCAGGAGAACCCAGATTGCTTTTAATAATCCGAAGTTTGAGGGCACTAATGGGGAGTTGATTGCTGTTAATAAGTTGTGTAAGAGTTTTGTCCACTTTATCATGTGCTAAAATTGGATCCTTGGCACAGGGACGATAGAAATCCAAGTCCTCTAACTGGCGCGTGGCTTCTTTGATATATAGGTCCTTCTGCCACACAACTACAGTGCCACCCGTATCAGCCGGTTTAATCACGATGTCATCACGTGAGCGAAGTTTGGAGAGCACCCGTGACTCTGATCTAGTGAGATTAGAGCGACGTAGTTTAGGAAAACGTAACTGTTGTATAGCATGAAGGGTAAAGTCAATGTAGGCATCAAGTGTTTTGGTTTCAGGAGAAGAAGGGGGGGGGGGTCCAATCATGTTTGTGATGATGGTAAGAGGAGAAAGGGTCATCAAGTGAAACCGGTTCAGAGGACGAAGGGTGGTAATAAAAGTGTTGTTTAAGACGAAGAATACAGTGAAATCGATTGACATCACATTCCAAGGAATAGCGATCACAGCTGGGGCGGAGCGGGATGAAGGTAAGACCTTTGCTGAGAACGGATATTTCATCAGCAGATAAGGGGAGATCAGGCGGTATACAACGTACTAAAGGATGATGATTAGTTGGTAGATCTAAGGAGAGGGGTTCAGGGGTGCCGGAAAGATTAGTAGTAGGTGGAAAAAGAGGTGGAGATGTAGAAGGTGGATGAAAGTTGATAGGTGGAGGAATACATGGGGGCATAAGATGAAGGAAATAGGGATGAGAATTTACGTGAATGGGAAGAGTTAAAAAAAGTGTATAACTGGCTATTAAGGCAATGGATGATGAAGCGTACAAGAAAGTAGACAGGGAAAACGTTAGATGTGAGAGTTAATAGGCGTAGACGGAGTGATTCTAATGATGAGGATAAATCAAAGAGGAGGTCAGAGTGGCAGTTCAGTACGGCACGCATGCAAGAAAATCCATATTGTCGATCGATACGAGTAAAGCGGGAAACATATGACGGTTTGGAGTTACCTAATTGAGGACAGAAATGCGATACGAAGCCACTTGGAAGAACATTACAACTAAGACAACGCCGTAGAAAGAAAGAATGGCACGAGAAGCGGATCTTCTTGAATGTGTCAGATGCAATGGCGATGTCGGAGATATCAGGAGGTAGACAACTAGAGAAAGTTTTGTGAATAGAAGAATGGATAATTCGAAGAAAACGCTTAGAGGATGGCATGATGACTAACAAGCGTTAAGAGGTAGATGAAGTGATATAATAAAAAAGCTATGCTAAGTGAAAATGAGAAACAAAAACAAGTAGACAACGAAAACCATGTAAGGTAGCGGCTGGAAGACAAATATAAATAACCAAATGGTCAGAGGGTGCCCGACACAGTGGATGGTGCCGCAGTAACCTAATGAACAAATAGTCAAGCAAAATGAATTAAACAGGTTACTAAAACACTTAACTTGCCTATTAATTAAAAAAATATATTAAAAAAAGTATATATAAAAAAACATAAATAAAACTAAACAGGACAATTCTCCACGTATTGGCTCAAATTGAACCTTTTTCAAGAGACAAACAACAGAAAACAACAAAATAAAAAACAAAATAGATGACTAGATTTCATCAAGCCCCGTCTCCATAGTGCAGGGATGGCAACGCATCTAGTAAAAGAGAAAATGCGTGCATTCATCATTTGCTCTAACCCCCTCTTTGCTCTGTTCATTAGTTCCAAGTGAAAGGCAATACCACTACACTTGGAAACAAGCATAATGTCATCAGTAGTAGTCTTTCATATACATGCTAGACGTGTATTGTTATTTTTCATCACTACCTCTCTGTGCTGGGAGTGAAAATGTTACTCATTTTCTGCCTTCCAAAAGTAAAAAATAAAGACATGCAGTGATAATGATGATGTTTTCACAGTTGACATGTTCTCTAAGTATCCTCAAACTTTCCTTAGTAGTCTCTTATGACATGTCTGGAAAGAAGACGGTGGCCCCTATTCTTTGCATCTTGAGCTAGAAGTCCAAGCACTGATTGCCAGACAGGCAAGACAGAGTTTGAAAAAGAAAGCAGAACAATTCTGAGAGTGAATACTTCCAGGATGAATCATTTAATGTGGTACTAACTTCCCATGCCCACTCTATTCCCCCTCGATCTTACACCACTTATTACCTGCTTGTGGAGATCCACCATGGTCTGTACCTGCATTATTTGAGCAAATCATCTATTTTTCTAGGATCCTGCAGCAAACTATGTTCCAGTATATGTTTGAGAATCAACATTAACAATGTCCACAATGCAGTCAATAATATTAACTATAGTTAATTTCATCTCTGATGTCAGTAGTAATGTGAACCATAACATTAGGAAATAAGTGCATTAACTACTGTGCCACCACTGATTTGTTTGTTAGTATTTAATTGTAAACTGTGTTTGCATTTTTCTTTACCTTGCATTGTTAATTCACATGTTTGGGGATTTTTTTATTGTATTCGTCATATTCTATTTCTAGTATTGTTTGTTCTGTTTCAATGATGATACCTATTCCATACTTTAATATTCCACTTGTGTGTTGCTGGGACCTGAAAAGGATGCAAGGAATACTAGTACTGTGATATAATTTGCACTTTGTAAGAGGTGACAAAGGATGTTTGGAAGTAGGGCTAGCTGTCCTATTCTATAGATCAAATTGATCCAAAAGCGTGCAGAAGTTGGATGTGTCAGGCAGAAAGGTGCAAATATTGCAGCCAAGCTGTAAACCATGACACAATGTATTCCATGCTACTGACTAAATCCTGCTATCGGGAGTTTGAGTGTGAATGCACAATGAGAAGTATTTGAATGTGTCAGATTTTTGTAAAAACTAAATAATTATCATAACGTTTAGAATCCAGACTTTTGAAAACAAATGTTATAGACGTGTGTTGGGTATATGTTACAGAGAACATAAGATCAATATGTTTGTGCATGATAGAATTAATATATTAGCTAGTCAACAAGAACCACTGTTAGCAATCATGAAACTTTGTGAACTCTAGTGGCACTGACACGTGATAAGACATTCCTCTGTGACACGAGATGTTCTTAAGTGGAGGGTGGAAGAAGACGTGGTGAAAAGAAGAAGACATGGTTGGATAATATTAACGAATGGACAGGGTGTGAAGTTTTCAAACTCATCAGGATGGTAGAGTGTAGAGATGCGAGAAATTTTCTGCATCAAATGTTTCAATGTGACACCCCTACGATCCTGATAGATTATGGGTTTTATTATTATTATTATAGATTATCCTAGCAAGGGTATTAAGTGTGTTAATATATATTTTGAAGAATTTTAGGTTTCAAAATTTTAGTTTTATACATTCAGGAGGAGATTACCATGAACGAGGGGTAGGAATACTGATCAGGAAAGAAATAGAAAAATATATCAGCGGGTACTGGACATATAATGACAGAATGATGTTGCTAAAGATCAAAGCAAAACCCTTTGATCTGGCCATTATACAAACTTATGCACCAACTACAGATTACACTGAAGAAGAAATAGAACAGTACTACGAAGATCTGCAACAACTACTCAAACCAGTAAAATCAACAGACATTTTAATAGTCGTGGGAGACATGAATGCAAAAATAGGAAAAGGAAGACATAAGAACATTGTAGGGCAATTCGGACTAGGGACAAGAAATGACAGAGGAGAAAGACTAATACAGTTCTGTGAGGAGAACAATATGATCATATGTAATACATTCTTTGAACATGAAAATAGAAGATTATATACATGGAAAAGCCCTGGAGACAGAAAGAGGAACCAAATAGATTACATTATGATTAACAATAGATTTAGAAATAGTGTCAAAAACATAAAAACATACCCAGGTGCAGATATCAACTCTGACCATAATCCAGTGCTGTGCAAAATAAATGTCAAACTTAAAAAGATAGTAAATAGAGGAGTCACAGATAGAACCACAGATAGACGCATCAGCACTAAAACAACAAGACATACAACAAAAATACCTTGTAGATGTAAAGAATAGATATGAACATCTAATGATAGAGTGCATGGAACAATACAGAAGGGAAAATCCAGAAGAGAAAATAGACAATAAATGGGAAAGCCTAAAGAAAAGTATTCAAACATCAAGTAAAAATTTACCAACAAGAAATACCAAGAACAAACATACATGGATGACAGATGAAATATTAGAGAAAATGACAGAAAGAAAGAAAGCTAAAAATACACCAAAATACTCAAGTATAGACAAGGAGATACGTAACATGTGCAGAACAGCGAAAAAACAATGGCTAGAAACAAAATGCAGTGAAATAGAGGAGATGTCCATACAACAGAAGACAAAATTAATGCATAAGGAGATAAGGCTGATCACAAATAAGAAAAATCCTATAAATGGGGGTGGCTGCATTAAAGATAAAAATGGTAAAATAATATTTGATAAAACAGAAGCACTCACAAGATGGGCAGATTATGTAACAGAACTGTTTGACGACCAACGGAACAAAAAACCAACAATACACAACAATGATGGACCAGCAATACTGAAATCAGAAGTAGAACATGCAATAAATTCAATAAAATGTGGAAAAGCTGCAGGCTCTGACAACATAACAGCAGACATAATAAAAACTCTAAATGAATTTGGTGTAGATACTATCACAGAAATTTGCAATGACATATACGAAACAGGCCATATACCTAAAGACCTAACATCATCAATATTCATACCACTACCTAAGAAGCCCAGGGCTGTGGACTGTACAGAATATAGAACAATAAGTCTAATGAGCCATATAACTAAAATACTTCTCAAGATAATACATGAAAGAATTAAGAACAAGATAGACATGGAGGTCGGTGAAGAACAATTCGGTTTTAGGAAAAACAAAGGAATCAGAGAAGCTATACTGAGTATCCGGCTAGTGATAGATAAATATATAGAAGTCCAAAAAAGTATCTATATTTGCTTCATAGACTACAGCAAGGCCTTTGACAGAGTCCAACATGAAAAATTAATCAAATGTCTTCAAGAAATAGGCATAGATGGAAAAGACATCAGGCTGATTAGAAATATATATTGGGAACAAACTGCATCAATAAGGTGTGAAAACAGCTACTCTCCATACATAGAAATAAGAAGAGGGGTAAGACAAGGATGCATTTTATCACCAAGCCTATTTAATATCTACACAGAGAATATCTTTAAAAATATAGAAGAAATACCAGGACTCAAGATCAATGGGAAAATAATAAACAACATTAGATATGCAGATGACACTGTTCTTTTAGCAGAAAGTGAACATGAACTACAAAGACTAATAGATCAAGTCAATAAATCAAGTAATGAATATGGACTGGATATAAACATTCAAAAAACAAAAACCATGATAATCAGCAAAGACACAGAAGAACAGGAGGTAAACATAAACATACAGGGAGAGAAACTACAACAAGTAAAACAGTATCAATATCTTGGACACATAGTCACAAATGATGGCAGATGTGAAACAGAAGTTAAAAGGAGAATAGGAATGGCTAAAAGTACCTTCAATGACATGAGGAAATTATTAATATCTAAACAAATTACAAACAAGTTAAAAATGAGAATTATAAAATGCTACATCTATTCCATATTAATGTATGGCTCAGAAACATGGACACTAAATAAACAATTAGAAGACAAAATTGATGCCTTTGAGATGTGGGTATATAGAAGAATAGGGAGAACATCATGGAAAGAGAAGAAAACAAATAAAGAGGTGCTAAAGACACTTAATATGAAGAAAGAACTATTAAGAGAAATAAAGATCAGGCAAATAAAATACTTTGGACACATTAAAAGACATGACACCCTATTGAAGACCTTACTTGAGGGTAAAGTCAAAGGGAAGCGAGCAAGAGGTAGGCAGAGATACAAGTGGGAGAGTAACATTACACGATGGACAGGTTACAGTCTAGCAGAGTGCACCACCAAGACAAGAGACAGGAGATGTTGGAGATACGTTGCAGCCAACCTTCGTTGCGGAGACGGCACTTGATGATGATGATGATAGCTTTCATGTATTTGTTGGCATCCATTTTCTCTGGTTTATAAGTGATGTGTGAATTATTTTACTTGCCCTTTTCTTCATCTCATTTATTCCTTAATTTTTGTACGCCAATTTAGATAATTATTTTTAATATTTCCTTTTGTGCCTACAGAATGACAGTCCATATTCTCAGGGTGTGTTCTTTTTAACAATAAATTTCCCAACTGACTATCCTTTCAAGCCTCCAAAGGTAAGAGCATCATACAACTGGTAAAAAGATCTGCAATATACAGCGGAATCCACTTATGATAATGAAAGGGAAGCAAAGAATATAAGCACTGTAACCTGCCATGCATGTCATAAGAGACGACTAGTGTGGTTTGGGGGTGAAGTTGTTGTTCCATAAGTCAATGTAGCCCAATAGCAATGCTTGATTCAGAGGTATCTCCAGATTGTTTACATCCACAATGTCCACATCACAATTTAAAAATAATGCCTGTTACAATGGTACAGTAAAATCCCATTATAACAACATTGTCCAGACCAAAGAAATGTATGTAATAACACATTCGTTATATACAGCACAAAAAATAAATATAATTGGTGATTTTGAAAAGTGTTAAATAGGGAAATTTGTTATAAACAGATGCACCATAGAGGGACTCCACTGTATAACCTGACTAAGACAAAATGTTTGTCTGACCTTTTGAAATCTATTTCAGATTGGCAGGTTAGTAAGTTTATTGTAGGTGGAGGTAAAGATTGGCACGGGGCAAAGATCCGCAGCAGGTGTATTTCTAACCTATGGGTATTTCTGATACCACACACGACTACATCAGATGCCAACATTCAATTCTTAAAGAACAAATTTTGATAGTTATGGATGAGTCGATTTTCAACAAAGGGGAAAAATATTTGTTCACTATGTTGGATTAACCTTCTCCCCCCCGCCGCAGTTATCATTAATATTGTGGATTTTTAAATATTAAAACTGAAATATATTTTGTGTTAAGTTCATAAACACTTGTTTTTTCATGGGAATTTATGATAGTTGCAAACAAGTGTGATTTGGGGTAAAGATCCGCACATCAGCGGGGCAAAAGTCAGCATTTAAAATGTATGAGGGAAATTGCTAATGCTGATCCAAAGCTGGGAGAGACAGATATATATATATATATATATATATATATATATATATATATATATATATGATTATAATGATCACCCAATGTTACAAAGACATAATTAGCTTTAAAATGGAACTTATACTCTATTTGTTATTCTAACATTTTTTTTATCATAGGTTTAGTGTTTTATTATGTGTACATAATTTAGCTTTGTAAAGTTAAGCAGTGAATCATTTGGCAGTTTTTGTCAATTCTCCCAGATTCTTTTCTACAGATCTTTGTCCCATAAAATGGGGCAAAGTTCCTGTTTTATATATGTTTATAAATACTCATTGTCTACTCCCTAATCATATGTTTTCAATACCCTCACAAATGTAAGATGGGTGGATAAGCTATACACTGATGATAGTGTGTTCTCCCATAGTTAATCTAGGTGTTAGAATACACAAAAAAGTTAAAAGTTCAGACCTTTGCCTCCACCTACCCTACTTGTAAAGGCAAGTTTGAAAGGTAAAAGGAGTTAGTGGGTTCCAGTTGGAAATGCGTTGTCACCATTTTATTTGCGCCAATGGCCCGACACACCATTCTTCAGCTGAGAACTTGGATTTGATTACTAATACTGTAAATCTTATAGATATTATATAAATAAGTATTGATGTGTTGCAAAATCCAATACTATTAACCATGTGACGACTTAAGTGCTTCTATTGGTAGAACCTGTGCTACCAATGTCGAACATGGTCCTTAACAACAAAACATAAGAGACAACAGAGATGAGGTGTCTGAGAAAATCCACAGGAGTGACCAGAAGACACAGAATTAGAAATGATGTCATAAGAGAAAGAGTGGGTGTCATATCAATTCTACACTACATACAAAACCAACAGATACAATGGTTTGGTCATCTGGAAAGAATGCCGTGTGGTTCATTAGTTTATAAAGCATATATGAAGAGAGGAGAAGCAGAAAGAAGAGCCAGGGGTAGACCTAGAGTACGCTGGATCGACAACATCAAAGAGACATTACACGAACACCAAATAACATCTGAAGCTGCCAGAAAAGTTAGAACAAGAACATTGTATCTCCCTCGACACCCGTAAAGGGTAAAAGGATCCATATTATATTTTGAGTCTGCGCAGGGTTAATTTCAAAACGTGACCAGTGTTCACGCTTCCTCTTCGTGTTTAAATCATGAGAATATCACATCAGACTGATTTGGGGATTTAGGTGTTTTACGTACCAAATATAAAGTGGGAAGTGACATTGAAGTTCCCTTGTTAGATAGGCTTACCGCTGAAGACGGATGTGTTGGGCCATTGGCGCAAATAAAACGGCGACACAACGCATTTCCATTCTCCAGACTACATCCTTCTGGAGATCTAGTAGGACCATGGTCTTGCTACAGGGGAGATCCAGTTGGAGTTTGAGAATGAACGCTGAAGAAGAAGAAGAGATAGGCTTAGTTTTTCGAACAACAAAGAGGAAATTCGTGCTACTATTTGTGGCGTCATGAATTTCACTGGAGTGATGTAGTTTTTTTTTCTTCAGTAGTTGAGAATTGTGTATAAAAAGTTGGGCCTATACATAATCTTGATGAGATAGCTAGCTACACATTATGAAAACTGTAGCCTCATTGTCAACGAGGAGTTTTCAGCTGATCAGACAAATTTCTATGTAATATAATGCAAAGAACAAGCAAGGATAGAAGACACATGCTGGACATCTGTAACTGCCAGTGAAATAAAATGTTTTTTACTATTTATATTATGATGGGTCTGTGTATTCTGTATATGGCATGTATTGAGAGTACAGATGACGGGTTCACTACTTCAGGAATATCAAACTATTTGGGAAAAAGGAGATTTGAGAACAAACTATTTGGGAAAAAGGAGATTTGAGAAAATATCTCAATATGACTCTACTAAGAAGCACCCTAAAGTGAGAAATCTTCCCGCCCCGCCGCAAATTTGTAGAGTGACAATTTATTGTTTTAACAAATATATAAATATTAAATTATTGTTAACGTTTCATGCGAGACTGTCCATTTTACTTTTGATCTACCAAGTCTGAGTGTGATATGACAAACCGTTTTAAAGAAAATGTTTAAAAAAATTTATATAGACTATTATGTTTCCCTTATCTTAGCGATGGGGTTGTGACAATAGGGAAATCACTTTGTGGGGAAGGGTTATGATAATAGAAAGAAAAAAAAATATAATTTACAAATAAGAACAATACAAATTAAAATTAATGTTGCGATCAAATACCTTCATCATAAACAAAAACAAAGGTATTTGACTGAAACATTCATTTTAATTTGTATTATCCTTATTTTTAAATTATATTTTTTCTTCTTCAACTATCTTAACTAAAATTATCTTAAATAATCTGGAAAGAATGTCACTTTAATATATATAAATATATTGTGTAAAATATAATGTGTGTTAATATATATAATTTACACACAGAATAGTTATAGTGCTTCAGTCAGTAACAATTCTAACTTTATAATCAAAGACTGAACAGATCAAGATTTTTCCTCAATCTTCCATATTGCTAATGATAGAAATTACCAGAGGAGTCTGTGTTGATGCATCCAATGTAGTAACCCTACAACCCTGGTGGGTTATGGGTTTATGGATATCTTTATTATAAAATAATACACATTACACATCAAGCACTTTTTCATTGTCAATGAGGTTTACATTTTAATTGCTCATTATTTTGGGTCAAGGTTGCCTTTACAACAAGAATTTACCACCCCAATATCAATAGCAATGGCAGCATCTGCTTGGATATACTGAGGTCACAGTGGTCACCTGCTTTGACCATTTCAAAAGGTACTTATATATTTTAGTTTACTATACTGTACTAGATAATAACTGTGAATCAATATCATTGCACTCTGGACCGCCCCATAAGTGTTCATTGTCCCATATGCATCCTGTTTTACTAGGACCACATTTAACATTTTTTGCTGTCACTGATGGTAAAAGCTGTTTAAACACAAAGTTAATAACACTGTCACATAAGACATAGGTCTGTGTTGGAATTTTTAAGTAATAACTTGATTTTTAAATATTTATTATTTTTACCCACAAAACTCATATCCCAAAAAAACATCGTGTGATGTGGAAAAAGACTTAACTGAAAAAGGTTTGACAGCGAAAGTATTAATACCATTCTGCAGCTATGTACCAGCAACATGAATGTACAGGACAGAATAAGACAAACTCATTTTATGCTAAATTATTCATTATCCCACTCAATTCCAGAGCGACCAAAACCGCCTGCTGTTGATTTATTCCTAGAACATATGTTTTCTATATATTGATTTCAATTATTTTTCTTCACTGTTACACTCAACAGAGAGTACAGGAAACACAGCCACGTAAGCGTGGATGCTGAGGTCAAGGCACTAATATGCAAGAATACTGATGACACGTGATTTACACGGACGGGTCGTCATCCATCACCAGCGATGCGTATGGACCTTTACTGTAAGATCAAAAGGGAGAACAGTACACGAAGCAAGTGGTGCCTTTACCACAACAAGCAGTCTAACTATGGAAGTATTCGCCATAATGCAGGCACTTTACTGGCTGGAATTGCAAGCCTATTCCCATGTATGCATACTAAGTGATTCACTGAATATGATTCAGAAAGTCAAAACAGGTGATGTACGTAGGGAATTGGTGGAGTCATTGGAGAGGGCTAAAATGCGGGCATTACTACAAAAACTGATACTTATTTTAGTCTCCGGACATGCAGGCGTGGAGGGAAACGAACGGGTCAACAAATTAGCTAGTTTCGCCACCACAACAGATGGTCAGCCTATGAACTGAGCAAACATACTCACTGCTCTTCGGTGAGTCCTCACGATCGGAGATTTTTTAGATGAATAAGCTTGAGTCAGTATCGAGAATTGGGAGTGAGAATGGGCGTGACCTGAAGAGAACTGACAACGATTTAAAAAAAGAAGTGAACCAACATAGAACCGGAACCATCAGCCGTTATACCCTGAGAGATTTACTGAAGTGGAGATCGGAGCACATATGGACATGTCCGGTGTGCGAAGATGATAATCAACATACCTAATATCTTCAGTTTACATATGGCCAGACACACAAAATTTAGCCCTCACGTGATTACCAGTAATGGCAGCTTCCATTGTAACTTTCTGATTATTGCTAACAGGTGATCTGTGAATTTTAGAATTTGACCTGCAATTTAAAAAAAAAACTTATTTAGAATGGACCTACTTACAATTCAGATGAAGTTGATATGCAATTGTTTAATGGAATTATTTAATGAATAATGAGAATGAATTACACGTTGATGGGGAATTAGTTCAGAACTTGGGAGTTGAAAGTAGCAACGACCGTCAAGATGTAATGTAGACCTAATTGATGGACCCCCCCCCCCCCCCCCCAATCCAACATTTGTAACACCCTACACCTAGTAACGTTTGAGAATAGTCAACACAGCAGATCAATGTAAATATTGATCAATTTCATGAGACATCAGTTCCTGCAAACAACATTGACCCAGATTACTGTGCTTTTGATTAGGACTAGAGATTGGGTCAAAGGGCACACACCCATGGACAGCTGGATCAGCAACCAACAATTAGGACTAGATCTATCTTTCACTATTTCTACATAAGTCATTCTTTGGGGTACGTTCAGAACAAACCAATGTTGTGTTTGCCGGTATCAAAATATTCAGAAAAACTAGATCCTTTTTGGAAACCTGTTTCACCAGATAATATCTAGGGCTTTATTTATATGAACTAGACCTATATGTTAATCCAATTTTATCAGACATCAAATTTTACAAAAGTCTGAATGTATCTTGGTTATAAACTTAGGAGGACTTGTGCTTTTATTACAAAAGGTTATGGGCTATCAAGAGCCACCTGCTCACACTTAAAGGGATTACTACATCATTATAGTGCTACACGTTTCAAAGTTATGTCAGATGTTTTAACCTTTAGCACGCTGTGTATACAATTTGGGAGAAGCATTTCGCCGGAATTTGGCATATATTGATTGTTGAACTTGAAATCTACCCTCTGGTTCGCTAAACCAGAAACCGAACGAAAAAATCGAGATCCAAAAATATTGTAGCTTTTTGACAGAATCCGATGGCAATATTGGGTAGAAATTTTGAAATGGCGGGTAATCCGATATAAGTGATTTTGTGATGGAAATTCGAGGAATTTGTGGTCTTCTGCATCGTGTTGAAGCGACAAGACAATGAATCGTATTTATTATACTATTTGCTAATAGTATATTCAATAGTATATTCAGTGAAATCAATGATTAAACAGCTGGAAATTCTCAAATTATCAAAGGTAAGTTCTTCATTTGTGATTATTAAAGTATTCCACAGTGTTTCCATTATCTTAAATATATAATATTCAACAGATTTCACAGCTTACCATCGATAAAAAATATGGTATGTCTAGATCAAGATAGGTCTAAATTTGACTTTCACTTTCTCACACGTCTCGTATCACACACACAAACAAAACTTACACCAATATAGTCAGAATTTAATTCTTTATTTATATGTGCAAATATTATTTAAATATCTGTAACAACAAAGAAGTTATCGCGATTTCAAAACAGCCACTGACGATTGCGTAACATTTCGAAAACCAATTCAGCGGCACAAGAAAAATTGCGTAATTATAAATATAGCGCGCTAAAGGTTAAAATTGCTTAAAAAAATAGATTGGTGATTTGAAATTTAAATAAAACCTGCCCATGTGTTGGGACCCAAAAGGTAAGCAAGGAATAGCAACACTATCACCTACCATGCATATTGTAAAAGCGACTAAGGAGGTTTTGGGGTTGAGTCAGCTGTCCCATGCCATATAGCATCAGTCACCCAGAAGCCAAGCTGAAATCAGTTGCATCAGGCCGAAAGGTACATGTAAACCACGATGCAACACACTCTGAATTTTAAACGTGGATATAACAAATGGTTATCATCACTTGTGATGGACAAACAACAATAGTATGTTGATTACTATTGCTATTTTATCTATTTCTATTCATAAATGCATTTGTCCTGTTACTGCATTCTTTATACAGTGGATCCCTCTATAGCACATTCTTTTATAACATGTTTTCCTATATAACAACACTTTTCAAAATCCCCAATTATATTTGTTCTATGTTGTTTGTACTCTTTAGAGCGAATTTACATTATTATATACATATTTTGTTGATATGGACCAAGTTGTTATAATGAGATTTCACTGTATTTTCAGCTTGTTAGGTTATCCCTGACAATGATTTATCTCTTGTAGAAACTTTCTGACTTTTACTACTCTAGAGCTCTGGTCAGCACATTTTATGCATGATGATTTTCTGTTTTCAGTGCTCCTGTCTATATGTTCCCTGATCACAGACCCCAACCCTGATGATCCCTTGGTGCCAGAAATTGCACGTATATACAAGACTGACCGTGCGAAATACAACAAAATGGCCAGAGAATGGACACAGAAATATGCCCAGTGATGACAAATCCTGCTGCACATACCGACAACATTGCCAAGGTTTAAGTAGAAATAAACAAATATAATTGAGATCAGTTCATTATGCTCATGTTTTGAGTTCTTGGTTTTATTTGTGCTTGCATGTCACTGAAAAAACATGTTTTTTCTTATTTTTTTTTTGACGTAAACACAGCTGTTTTCAATGCCCATGTATATTAATTGCATCGATATTGTTTGACTACCACTAATGGAATATTTCATGACAACACTTTATTACCACAGCACGTTATGCCAATAGTTAATTTTGCTCAATCATATTCAGAAAGAAAAAAAAGTTGTAGCCCGCAATGAACAAAAGAAAATGTATCATTTAAAACTTTCTCTGCCACGAATAACAAAAGTCACCACCACACACAATCCTTTTGACTGCTATGTTGGGAATTTTACAGAGATAACAACAGTACACATTACTTTATGTGGTACTACCAGATTATTAAAAGCTCACCCCGAAATGGTTGCATCTGTGATTAGATTGATTTTGTGTTTATAGTCAGAATTTTATTGGTTTTTATTGATTGTTTTTCAACAAAACTTCAAAATGAGCAATGTAGCAGATGATAACAATAAGTCCAACATACTGGCATAACTCATCTGCGTTGTATGTTACATATTTGGATGCATGTATGTCAGTCTTCCAGCGATTTCTATCTTCAGTGATGCAGATAAGGGAGGAAAATCCAGTTCTTGAAATCTGTCTATGATTTTCTTTGTCTTCTTCTGCTTCTTCCCTATAGAATTGTCTTTGACAAGGAATTATGCTGACATACATATCCAAACTATTCAATTTTTTGTTGTTTCACTATTCTTCTTCATCATTCTTCAGTCAGATATCAGGTTACAGCGCCAATAGTTTCAATGAATTGTATGATTCGCTTCAGGTCATTCATAGAACCCTTCGGGACTGGAAGTAGTGTCATCTCAGTAGGTCATATTTTCTCTCTCTGTTCTTGGTAGAGTTGACAGGCATGAAGAATGTGTTCTGCAGTCTCTGGGCTCAGTCCACAGGTCTGTCTTCAGCTTTCAGAACATATGACTTCTCAGTCTCTTGTGGCCAGTTCGTAGTCTGAAGATGTTGGTTTGTTCCATGTGCGACATTTGATAGTAGGGGTCATTTGGTTTCGCATTTGGTTGCATCTGCTTCCACCTTTTTCTTATATTCTACTTTTATCATAATCTTATTTGTAGTATGCATTATCACTCACTATTTGGTTTCACTATTGAAAGTAACGATTATTTTGGATCTGTACAACTGTCTCTTATATTTCTCACGTACACATTTGTCTTAAGCTCTCTATAAGAAAATCACATAGAATTTGTCTGTAACCATCTCTCTATGTCTGCAGTGAGTGTCCAGATTTCACAACCATACAACACAATAAAAAGTACTAATGAGTTATAAAGTTGTGATTAGACAGTTAGATATTGCAGACAAAGGAAATAGGAACTCCATATAGCTACTGGAATAGAACAAATGTGATTGTATCATGGCGGAGACGTATGTGGGAGGCTATTATCAGTATAGTATATAAATGAGATATAGTGTATTATCAGTACAGTGTAATGAAGAGCATAACTGAAAAGACATTTATGTAGCTACATTGTAAGGATAGACACCTCTGACAGGAAAGAGTGCTTGGCCAGGAAGCTGAAGCTCATGACTCCAGCTCTACATGTTACGGAGATAAAAAGCCACAAAAGCAATAGAATTTACCCAGAGTGGTAGATTTCTCAAAACATTGCACACTGTAGAGAATTGCAAGTCTTCTTGATATTAAATAAAGCTCTGGAAAAACCACCTCATTTCACACAGGAAGTAAGAGCTGAATTGTTCATAATTCCAGGGATAGAAATAACAGCAATAACTTGTCCACATGACTTGGAAGATCCAATTTTTTCATTGTTCATATTGCATTCATCTTGTGACCCCCACCAATGGAAATCAGACCAAAGGTATGACTAATAAGGCCCTGGTAATCTTGGAGAATGTAATCAAAGGTATGACTAATAAGACCCTGGTAATAAGAATGTAATCAACGGTGTGACTAATAAGGAGAATGTAATGAAGGTATGACTAATAAGGCCCTGGTAATCTGAAGAATGCCATAGTTTGCTTTCTGCATGTTGGTTGGTGTAGTATGGCATCATAGATGGAACATGTAAATATAATTTTGTATATAAAACAATTTTTTTTGCATTCGTTCTCAAACTTCCACTGGATCCCTCTTTTAGGAGGGCAAAGGTCCTACTAGATTTCATCCTACTGGATGTCATCCACAGAATGGATATATATGTTGTCGCCATTTGCACAAATGGCCAGACACATCCGACATAGGTGTTTATAAAACAAGTGTATAAACAACAGCACAGATTGTGAACTTTCAATAGTATTACTCAATAGTATTAATTTTTGTTAACAATTATTAAAATTTTTGTGACATAATGTCATAATCTGAGAATGTAAAGGTGGTCAGCTGACCACATCACCTTTATGTGTCATTGGACATATAATAGTGTGGACCTCTCACCTTATCCTTCATACATCTTAATGATCTGTAAAAAGACTTAATACCTGATTTTCTAATATTTTGCCTGGGTAAAAAAAAATGTTAAATTATAAATATAGTACATGGAATCAAGCTTTCAATAATAGCCCTGCTCGCTGATCCCATACAACATCACTTTTTTTGGCCAATCCAGGTTTTTCTGTGCTTTTCATAGGCTGGTGAAATAAAGTATACAAAAAATAACCAATGATCTGACAAAATAACACTGTTTGGGATTAGCCAAAAGGCTATTCAGGATTGATTGATTGAATGCATCATCTTATATTAGTAACTGCAATATATTTTTATATTTGTAGCATCTTATTCTGGATGTAGAAATCAACCCAGCACTTTTTGGCTGTGGTAAGTTTAGAGAGACAATATTTACATTCCGTAGGATGCCATTGCTGTATGAAAAGTCTGGATGTTTAACTGCATGTAGTTTAAATTCAACCAAATACCTTGATCATCCAAGATGAGATCACTTACCTGTTGGACACTTATTTTTTCCCCCCACATTTTATGACCTTTTTGTTTATTTGTACATCAATGTTTTTAAGTGACTACAAATTTGGTCAAGCTATGAAAGTTTGTGAAGTTTCAAAACTTCCAGGTTTTCTTGACTTGTAAGAACACATTTCTCACATGTTTGTTTTATGTTATGTATAATGGATGCACAATACTCGTCTAACATTTGTTTTGAACAGCCTGTATTCTCATTTTTTTAAATGATCTAAAATTATTTGCAAGGAACAGTTCAGTGTGGGAAGGAAAAGAGGAGGGCAGAGAAAATCTTGGATTGATAACATCAAGGAATGATCTGGGTGTGATTTTTCTACACTCCTCCGAATGACTGAGGATAGTTGTTTGGAGAGCTTTTTGTGTTGATGTATCCAGTTTGACGACCCTGACGGGCTATGTGTCTTATTATTCTTCTCATGTCCGCTGCAAATGTCCAACTCTCACATCCATACAAAAGAATTGGTATTATTGAAGATTTATTTAGGTTGGTCTTCACTGCTGTACTTATTATGCTATTTAGCATCATGTTCTCTGCTATGTTGGATGATGCTTTCAGAGATCTAGACCTGGGAGTAAACATCACCTATCGCATAGACGGAAAATTGTTCAACCTTCGGCGGCTTCGAGCACAAACCAAAGTTAAATCACACACAATCAGGGATCTTCTATTTGCTGATGACTGTGCCCTAAATGCCAACTCTGAGGCTGATCTACAATGTATTATAGACAGATTCTCCAAAGCCTGTACCAACTTTGGGCTTACCATTAACACAGAGAAAACAGAAGTCATGTTACAACCAGCACTTGGCAAAAGCTATCTCGAGCCCTGCATAAAGGTAAATGGTGTAGCACTGAAAGTTGTGAATAGATTCACATATCTAGGCAGTACGTTATCACAAAATGCCAACGTTGATGATGAAGTGTATACAAGGATCGCCAAAGCAAGCTGTACTTTCGGCAGATTGTACGCAAATGTTTGGTGTAGAAATGGCATTAACCTACAGACTAAGCTGAAAGTTTACAGAGCAGTGGTACTTCCAGTGCTGCAATACGCTAGTGAAACATGGACTGTGTATAGACATCATGTGAAAAAAACTCAAATCATTTTAATACAAATTGTCTCAGAAAAGTTATGAACATCAGATGGCAAGACAAGATTCCAGATACCACTGTCCTTGATAGAGCTGGTATCCCAAGCATTGACACGATCCTGATGCAGACACAGATTCGTTGGGCAGGTCATTTAGTGTGTATGCCAAAGATACTTCTCTATGGTGAGCTAGAGAAGGGTATACGATCTCAAGGTGGCCAAAGGAAGCGCTACAAGGACTCGTTAAAGGACTCACTGAAAGCCTTTGAAATAGACCACGATACATGGGAAGAACTTGCACAAAATAGATCTACATGGCGTTCTAAAATAAAAAAGAGCGCATCATCTTGTGAAAAGAAGAGAAATGCAGCAGCTCAACAGTGGAGAGCAGCTAGAAAGTCACGGATAGACCAAGATCCGTCTACAGTCGTTATTCCATGTCCAAACTGTCCAAGGACATTTACAGCTCGAATAGGGTTCATTAGCCATCTACGAACTCATAATCAAGGACATAACTAAAATCGAATTTTCAAAAGTGGATGTAACAAATGGTCATCATCACTTGTGATGGACGAACAACACTTATTATGCCCTTCCATAAGGTATATAATCTGGACATTGCAGCAGAGGCTGTTTTCAGTCTAATCTCGATTTCTTTATTTGTACCTCACTGCTCATAAAAGCATAAGTATTTAAAGTAATTAATTTCTAGTTTGTGTCCATTCACTGAGATAAATTAGCAGGAGTCTTGATGATATCTCTGTTTGCCATTATCTTGCTTTTCTCAGTGTTAATTTCAACACCATAGGTATTTTTCAAGTTTAACTTCGGGAAGTTTTCTCTCTTCCAACAATAAAATTGTCATCTGTAAACCACAAGTTGCACAGATGGTGGCCACTAATTGAAATTGTCGTTAGTGGGTTATTTAGTGCCTCTTGCAAGATGTGCTCAAAGAATATGTTGAATAACATTGGTGATCACTGGTAAAGCAGTTTAACATGTCTACCCAGCAAATCCAGTTTTCTTGATAAATGTTGGCCATACTAGATTTAAAGCATGATGTCCAGAGAATGGAGATCCGCTGTGCTGCCATTAAAATTTGTGTACAACAGAGTTCAGCAGTGGTACCCAAATACAGTGCTTTTACTACTTCCACTGAACGTCCATACCATAATACTAGTAGGCCAGTCTTACTTCGAAAAATGTGCTTGTATAGTACTCTGGTCACCAACCTCAAGTATATCTCCACAGCCGAACCTGCTTGATTTTTTTGCCATTGTCTGTGTTGCTATTGACACAACCACAGATGCTCACAACCATATGGGATATTTTCTCGTTTCTAGTTGAACTGATGTAGTTAACTGAGTTTTGGGTAAATGAGGAGAGAATTGGTCACAAGATTATTGTGTGCTTTTATAAAACAAAACATAAAGCAATAGCATTGAAGCAATGGGAAGAAAGACATATTTGTGAACATGTAATTAATACAAATGTAATAGTTGGGCAAGGACTTCTACTTCAGTACAAAGATCTGTGCGAATGGGATATGCACGTTACAGACATATGATATTGAATATTGGGAATAAAAAGCCATGGATCATGTTTTATGGAGGACAATGATCAGAAATAGTATAAAGACAGGAGAAAGTGATAGATAATTCAAAGGCTGTATGTTTGAGAAGACACAAAGCCCCTGATATTCTTTGTACACACTGTAGAACTCTAATCACTCATGATTTCTCTTGCTAGTCACATGCAGTATGTATCTATAGCTTAAACTTCTCTTATAGCCCAACATCACATGGAAAGATGGAAGTCTTGATCTGAATGGTAAGCCCTCAATACTGAACTTTATTGTCTTGTATAGTCTTGATTTGAATGGTGAGCCCTCAATACTGAACTTTATTACAATCTAATTTCTTAAAAGTATTTTCTTATGTAGAACAATTGCATTAACCAATTTAAAACCACAATTTATCTCACTTCACTAACAATAATGATGTGGTTGCTTAGATGTGTGACAGGAACTTCCTGCACCGGTTATACTTGTCCATAGTTCATCACCTAGGATTTACTTTAGTAAATGATTATTTAAATACTATGCTGAGGCTCCAGGTACACATAAGGACCTCAATATTAAAACCTGCATACCAAACACACACAATGAAGTCTCGATACAACAAATTGATCCGGACTGACAAAATATTTATGTAATAACAGAAATATATACAATAGAGAATACAAATAATTGTAGAGTTTGAGAAGTAATTATTACATAGGTAATTTTGTTATATAATAGATGCAGTATAATGAGACTCCACTGTATATGCAAAATGTCTCCCTGCGATATGTAGAGCATATGTAAAATTGACATTCTATTTCGGATCTGTGGAATATTTTAATTTCAAATTTCTGTGGTTTAACATAGTGACAATGGGAAAGATTGAGGGATAGGGGACAGCATAAGAACATTTTAGATAACTTATCATTGTGGCACAGTAAAAAGATGCAGTTGAGATAGAGTTGTGGAAATACATAACTATGATATACAGCATGATAACACTTGTGGAGAAGTTGTTTTATTGTTCCTGATATTAGAATTAGACAAAGGTTAGAATATAATTTTCTATTGAGCAACCCACATTTACTGTTATTATAATGCAAGGGAGATCGTAGAAAACTGTTAGCCATATTTTAAATGAAAATTTAAAAAGGAAAATGGGCACTTCTGCTCAATTTACCCACAAAACACAACAAAATTTAGCTGTTCAATGGTGAATTAACCAGCAGTACCAACAGTTTGAAATGCATTATAAATTTTAGTATTAAAATAATTTCAACATAACTAAAGTATCATTTCTTAGATGGTATCTCCCTAGTATAGTGGTTCTTTCGTACACTGCTAGTATAGTGGTTTCAATATTGATTGGCACTGGTCACTTCAGTCTCCCAGTCTAACATTCAAGGTGATTTCACACTCTTACAATTACTGTATGTATGCATGCTGTAAACAGACTGTCACTAATCAACTACCGTACAGCATTCTTTCACCCCCTTATCCATAATAAACACTCCATTTATAGATGCTTACTGTTTCACAGTGTGTATGAGCTGCGAATTTGATCACCCTTCCCTCATATAAAAGTTCTATGTAATTGTGAAAAATGTAACACACAAAATATGCAAACTGACTGAATTACTGGTACATTTCAGTGGCTGATGTATGAACACTCATAATTCCACATACAAATCACTATTTCTTCAAAACTAGAATTAGTGTGTGAATTTCAATATTTTCATGGAGTTCATATTCTCGTCGTGGGAATACAATATCGAAGTGAATATTGTCATTATCCTGTACTTCACTGCTAAAATTGTTGTCATCACTCCTCTAAAAGATTACATTATTCTCACTTCTGTTGATCACATTACTGATTGAGTATAGTTTGAATGATCGGATGATCAATTCTGATGAAATAGTTCAGCCACTCTTCTCTCACCTTCTCAGTGATCTTGACGCCAAACATTTTCACACTGCACAATATAATTGTGAAGATATCTATAATTGATCTTGTCAAGATATGCATGTCTGTGTATATGAACACGATGTTTATGCAGTGTCACCAAAACATACCAACACCATTTAAAGATTTTGAGCAGATCATGCAGAAGACTGCCGGGACACTGACGCAATAAAAACGGTGGCACAGAGACTTACATTCTCTGGACTATATGACCTGCGAAAAATCTAACCAGACCATTGTTCTGCAACAAGAAAGATCCAGTTGGAGTTTGAGAATGAATGCAAACAAACAACAGACAGGAAATTAAAGTACGAAGAATCTGCTAACAACTAAAGGTAAATATGGCAGTGATGGTCATGAATACAGTTGATATTAACCCTCCATTCAATCCATTAGCGGCCGAAATCGTTGGCTATATATACATTACCGCAGCAGTCGTTCTTGTTGGATTGAAACCCAGTAATTTCAATTGATGTCTGTTACCGTTTTCATGCGAATAGACCTGCTGAATTTAGCTCGGACGTGATTACAGGTAATTGATACTTCCAATGTTGTTTTCCAGTTTCTAACATCTGTCGTTTTAAATCTGTGCAAGGTCAATTTTAGGTTGTGACCAAGTGTTAATGAATTGTTAATCAACCAAGTGTTAATCAGACATTGATGGGGTAGTAGTTCCGTATTTAGTAAGCCTTGTTGAAATTAGCAGCGATCTGTAGTGTAGGCCTAATTTACGGTGACTGCGCCCCCCCCCCTCCAACCATAGACGTAGTAATGATTCAGAATAGTCAATACAGCTGATCTATATCATCAATTCCATGAAAAATCAGGTCCTGCAAGCGAAATTAATAGAGATTACTGTTTTTGATTAAGATTAGGCCTAGTTTTTCACTATTTGTGCGTGAGTCATTCTTTGGGGATATGCACAAAATGTTGTGTATCAAATTTTTCTGAAAAATTAAATCGATTTCGAAAGTTGTTTCACCAGATATCTAGGGCATTCATTATGTGAACTAAACCTATATGTTTAAAGTACTTACTAGTTACAGAATTTTGTTGTCATGCTGTTTAAGGGAGACTGCTTTGCAGCTTTCATGTGAACATTTATCAGCAAACAAAGTGACACAAGTAAATGAAGCCGACATGAAGTGCTCATTTTTTTCCCTCTCGCATGTTACATGACAAGTAAACTTATCGTACATGACATTCACAAAGATATGTTCACAGATCAGTACCTCTTCCATTTATCTGTTAATTGAACTTTGAATCATAAAAATTGATTGCAAACTGTATTTTATATACATTTTCTTGCACAATCACTTCTGATTTGTGCGGAATTAAGCCCAAAGTTTATCCTGAACGGCTGGGATTGAAAGGGTTAAACAGAATAAAGACACAATGACAATAGTAAAGTGCTTATTTATAAGGGATTGTTTCAAGTTCTAGTTTGTGTACATAACATAATGTATGTTGAAATATGAATGTACAAATTCAATAAAGAATGAAAGTTTCAATTGCTCTAAAGTGTGTTGTTTCCCTTGTTTGTACAAACATAAACACTTGTTTTAGAAAAAAGGCTTAAAACATCTCATTAAAACAAAATATATTCTGAATGAAAGAAGACCAAGATTATCTTTTTCTTCAGCGTTCATTCTCAAACTCCTGCTGGTTCTCTCTTGTAGTAGGACAATCATGCATGATGTAGTCCAGAGAATGGAAATGCACCATGTCACTGTTTTATTTTCACCAATGGCACGACACATCCATCTTCAGCTGGAAATCAAGATTATGACAAGCCACAAAACTGCTCAGACGTTCTCAATCTGAAAATCACTAACAGAGAACTAGAACAAGTTACCAGTTTCGAATACTGTGGTTCTCTTATAAGAAGCAATGAGATTGCTATGAAGTCAGGTTGAATGGCAGAGATATTGCAACATAGCTGTAAACTAATGAGACTACATATTTCATTCTTTGGTCTATATCCTGCAAGACAGGAGTTATAAATGAATGCTGAAGGAGACTTATCACATAATTTTATTTTTATGTCTTCCTCGCATCTGGATGTGTTTTGTAAGATGTTCTACAATGTGTCTGTGCCATTGTACAGACATTGCCTTTTTTTTTGTTTTTTGGTCTGTGCCATTTTAACACACGTCAGATGTACCACAGGATGATAGAACGTTTCTCCCTCCAAATCCTATTTTATGGAACATCCTATATGGAACAAAACATCTCACAAACAGATACATATCACACAATGACATTGGGTCAAAGAGTATGAGCTCACAGACCACTAGATCAGCAACTATCAGATTTCCTATCTTCAGCTGATACAACATAGCTTATTGCACCTAAATACACCATATAACATACAATTTATATGCACATATTGTTGCTGACATTTGGAATTACCAAAGTTATTCATTCCATTATATTATTTACTCAAATGTTTTTACATAAAGATATCAGAAACATGTTCTCTAATCATCATGATCATCAAGTGACATATTCTTTCCAGAACGTTGTCTTCATCGTGGATACTCTGAACGCCTCCCTATTCCGGGCAAGCAGACCTGCATTGGCCAGAGACATGTGCATATATTCTTCGATATCGCTGGTCCATCGTCTTCTTGGTCTCTCTCTTCTTCTCTTGCCTGGTAATCTGCCCTCTAGAATCAGCCTCTCGATACCATCATGCCGCTTTAAGTGTCCAAAATACTGTAGCTTTCTTCTTATGATGGTATTTAGAAGCCACCCTTCATTTAGTTTCAGTAATTTCAAAACTTCAATGTCAGAGGTTCTATACATAACAGCTGAAAGATACTTTGTACACATGTAATGCTGGAGCTATGTTGCTAAGGTGATAGCATATCCTATTCAAAACACAGTGACAGGTCATAATTTTTGGCTGTAGTGAGTTTCTATACAAAATATATGATCAGTGAAGCATCATTGCTTTCTAAACGGAACTGAGAAATGTTCAATGAGTGCTTCAGAACTGGTACATCAATCTCCTTTGGTACACACATCTGTAGGGTGCTTACGTTCAGTTATTCTAATTTTTATCACATTCTCCATATATTTTGTGCATCTTTCAATTGTGATCATCACTTGTTTCTATATCACATGTATCCATAAACTCCCTAACCTGCCTTTGAGAAAGAAAACCGTATGTGTTTGAGTGTCATCTCGGTTACTCAACTGAGAAGGACCTATGCTTTCATCAGATAGACTATGAGCTCTTTACCTGCTCACAGCTAAAGGGATTACTTAATCATCATACATTCATATCTCATAAATTATATTACACACACAATCAGCTTGTGTTGGTTTCATGCCAGAAAACAAAAGATAGTGATTGCCCAACTTGATCTAAACACCAGTTCTGTGGAAGAAAATATTGGAATTAATTATTATACATTAATCCAATTTTTTATTTCTTATTTACAGCCTAAGACGGATGTGCTGGACCATTGGCGCAAATTAAACGGCAACAAAACGCATTTCCATTCTCTGGACTACATTCAACTGGAAATCTTGTAGGATCATTGTCCTGTTACAAGAGAAATCCAGTGGGAGTTTGAGAATGAACGCTGAAGAAGAAGATTTCTTTTTCCAGTTTGTATACTTGATCTACACACCAGTTCTGTGGAATGGGTTGAGTCATAGAGAGAGCACCACTACAAAAACTCACGCTTATTTTTGTCCCCGGACACGCAGGAGTGAAGGGAAATGAACGGGATGACCAATTAGATATCCTCGCCACCACAACAGATGGATCTATGGATCCACAGCCTATGGATCGAGATGACATACTCATTGCTCTTCGTGAGTCCTCACAATCAGAGGATTTTCAGATGAATGAGCCCATATTGAGAATGCGCAAATTGGGAATGAGGATGGGCGTGGTCTGTAGAGAACCCCTGACAAAGATTTCAAAAAGAGCAGTGAACCAACATAGAACCGGAACGAACAGTCCTTATACCCTGAGAGATTTACTGAAACGGAGATCTGAGCACCTATGGATGTGTGATGTGTGAAGAGGATAATCAACATACCTAATACCAGTTCTGTGGAAGAAAATATATGGACTTAACTATGATACATTAATCCAATTTTATATTTCTTATTCCACAGTTTGTATTAAATGAATAAGAAATGATGTATCTTCTTCATTGTTCTCCAGTCAGTTATCAGGTTAAGTGCCAATAGCTTCAATAATCTGTGCAATTCACATTAGGTACCCTTCAAGTATGGAAGTAATGTAATCTCAGTAGGCCATATTTTCTACCTCCCCTCTCGATAGTGTTGACATGCATGAAATTATGTATCTAAACTATCAACATTCAGCAAATATTTGTTGTCCGCTCCATATTATGCATTGGATGCCATTCACGTTTGTGATCCAAACATCATGCTGATCATGTGCATGTCGTGAATAAACCACGTGCTCTACAGTCCTATTCCATTCATATGGTAAGTGTAGATCGTGTAGACAAGCAGCTAACATATTGGTGGAAGGAACATTTTTTTTTGCCTGTTGGAAGCTTGCTTCGTGAATTTGCTAGTCCTGTGGAAGGCCAAATATCCTGGCTGAGTCAGAGCGGAACAATTCTGCCTACAAATTTTTCATGGACTTTTTGCGGTTTGCCAGTCCAGGGCTTTCTCTTCCAACAAAGGAAGAAGAACATTTAATCCACCAGATAGGATTGGGGCAACACACACCAACCCTAAACGGTTAGGGTTAAAATCTCTAAAAATGAAAAAAGTTATTGCGTTTTCCAAACATCCACCAAAAATTAAGCAAATTCTTAAAAAAACGAATCAGTGGCAGGGAAAAGATTGTGTAATTGTAATCCAGCTTTCTAAAGGTTAATATTATAGAATATTAATATCTAGTAAGCCCAACCTTCTGAGCAGTAGCAAATTCTCCTCTCCAGTGTTTCCAGTGCAATAGTTCTGCCATCGTCAAATTTGAGACTTTGTCCTATGGATAGAGCATAATAAGATTTTAAAAAATCATAGCTATAATGATCATATGCGCACATCAGATATATCATCCAGATCCCGAAAATATACTACATATACAACATCCTGATTGTACAAGTAAATTAGAAACAATATTCACAATTTTTAATCACCTTATTCTTTCAACATGTCCCTATCATTCTTGGTTGTCTGCTTTTTCCCCCCTCTTATCTTGTTATCCTGTTTTCCATCTTCTTTCTCAGTCCTTTCCTAGAAGGGTCTACATTTCAAACTTTTTAAGAAATCTGCCTGATCGTAAATTTAAGTAATTTGTGTCACAGTATTCCTAGTTACAAAAATAGTTGCCGTATTTGTGCGTTGACTGATAAATTAAATATTACTGTTGCAAGAAGTGTTCCCAGATGCAAAGATATACATGAGGAACCAATCACTCCGCTGCAAGAATTTGTTGGTACTGCACTGTTTAAAAAGCAGATTGAGCTGTGGGTAAATAATAACACCCGGTTGGTGTTTAGTTTTTAATGTCAGCGAAATAATACAAACACAATGAACACAATTTTATTCTCCCATTTATAGTATATTCTGTTTCACCTACATTTCATTTAAGAAAATATGTAGATCCTTCTCCCAGGAAAGGACTGCTTTATCTTATCCACTCTCTCTTAATACTAACTTTTATTTCTCTTATCCCTCCTTTTGTTTTGCTCCTCCTACCCTTATCACACTATATGTGTGTCTTTATGTGGTATTTTTGTTTGTCCATTATCCCAGTGAAGACTTGTTAGTCAAAACATAGTCCATCCTTATGACTGTCGTTTAAACAAACATTTGACCTATTGCCATTTTTATCATTCTCATTATGACAAGTCACTTACAATTACATCCTAATTTATGAGTAAAGCACAGATACTGTATGACATCCTGATCTTTTAAAGTAAATCACAGGTGTATGCTGATTTAACAAGTTCTGCCAATATCAGATGTGTCAGGCCATTGGCACACATAAAAATGTGACACAACATATCTCCATTCTCTGGCTACATCCTGATTGAAATCTAGTAAGACCACTGTTCTGTTGCAAAAGAGATCCAGAGGGAATTTGAGAATTAACACTAACAAACAAGTAAGTTGCAAGCATGAGGAAATTCTTAAGGTCTTGCCATTATCCTATCAGAACAACCACCATGCAATAGCAAAATCATTATAGATGACATGACTGTATAGTGAAATTTGAATCTAGTGGGTGTCTTTAGTGCTTCATCTATACAATTATGTTTTCTCTCTCTGAGTGGGAGATTTCTTCACATTACAGTGATCTTAATTAGAAGGCTAACATCTGGCTATTTGACATTTCAATTATCTGAAATAGAAGCATTGCCCACTTGTGAGAGCTGGAGTCTTCTGGGTATGTTAAAAAGCTCTTGGAAAAAACATTCTTTCATTGAATGAAAGGATACAAGAGCTCTATTGTTCATAGTTCAAGGGGACTTTCCCCTGTAGTCGTAACCTTCGATAACAGTTACCATATTGTTCTGACATGCCGATGTTGTGCTTGAACTAGTTGCGGGCACGGCGTGGGTGGGCAGAACAACAAAGAAACCTGTCGCACGGGCCAGAGTTGTGCCCTGATGTCGATGTCTGTTTCGACGGCATTGGACTCAAAACACCATCAAGTTGAATGGCTGCTGGAACAGAGGGCGGAGCACATATGGGAATGCCCCACGTGCTGTGAGGCCAGTTTTCTAATCAAGAATCTAGTTCGAGGGGAAACAAACAAGTTATATAACAGATATCCGAAAATTGTGATATAGAGCTCAAAGCATGAGAAAACATTAACATTACTATAACCTGCCATGAATATAGTTAGAAGTGATTAAGGTAGATTTGGCTGGGGTTGGCTGTCAAACAAACATCTCCTGCAATCATTCTAAAAATTCTTCTGGTTAGTAGGATGTAGTAAAAACCATGCTGAAGCCAGATGCGTCAGACAAATATCATTAGCTGCCTCATATGACATGCATGGCAGATCACAGTATTGCTATTTTTTTCTCCCATTTTGGGCTCGGCAACACATGGCTTTTTAGACATTCAATTTAAACTTTTCAGTCTCAAAGTAGATATTTAGATACACACCTTATGAATGCGACTGGTTGCTCTGCCAAGTTGACACTGTCTTCCTTCATCCACATTGTCTGCATCATTTTCCTCACGTACGTATGATGGATCACCTTCACAACCACAGGCCAGCATAGAATGTGTTTCACAAATAGTTCTTTCATTTAGAGAGAACAAGTCCTGTAAGAAGAGATTGTTAAACTTAAGTCTTGTAGAAAAACACTAGAAATGTTAATCACTACAAAATGAATGTATGTGACATGTCTTTTTCAGAGCATTGTACTTACAGACACTTGAATGCCTCTTGATTCAGTTCTTCTTCTTCTTCAGCATTCATCCTCAAACTCCTGCTGGATCTCCTTTGTAGCAGGACCATGGTCCTACTAGATCTCCAGCGGGATGTAGTCCTGAGAATAGAAATGCGTTGTGTCGCCGTTTTATTTGTGCCAATGGCCCGACACATCCGTCTTCGGCTGGATTCAGTTCAAGCTGTCAAGCCTCTTCCAGTGTCTTGTTGAGAAAGTCTTTGATATCCAGTGTTCATAATAGTTTTGGTCTGTCTCTTGTTCTCTTTCCTGGGACTTTTCCCAATGAATACACCTGACATATTACGTCAGTGTACTTAGTCTGATTGGCTTTATAGAAGCTATTTAATCTGTAGTCAAAAGCAGCCAAAATTGATATCAAATGATGGGTCTAAAATGATTTACCAATATCATTTCACTAATGCTGCTTTGTCAACACCATTAGACACAGGGCAAAACTTGAAGAAATTCTAGTGAATCTCTACCTACTCTTAAACTGGTTTGAAGATATACTGGTCATCCTGATAAGGAAATTGATTCCAAGGTAGACTATTTCTAATTGAAATATGGACTTTATACCAAAGAATATCACATCAGGAAGAACAGATGAATAATCATGCAGAAGCAGCTCATAGAAAATAAAAATTTGAACTTGGAGCAGATTATCATTTCCTATGGAGACTAATTATTTAAGAAAAATACAAAAGAATGGAGATATATATTTTGACCAACTGGTAGCTGGACATACATTGGCCACATACTTAGAATGAAAGAAGACAGAATTCCACAACAAGCCTTCATGTGGACACCAGACAGGAAAAGAAAACAGGGAAGACCAAAAACAACTCTCAATCCCTGGCAACTGACCGACAGACATGGAGAACTATGACATCTTCCCTATGTGCCAAACTTCGCAAAAGAGGAACTGGCTGACTGGTAGCTGGAAATCCGCCAACTCTCAAATTAAAACAATATTGAGAAGCAGATGAGAGATTCTGAAGATTTCTCATGATTTTAGAAAAGGAAATCTTGATTATATTGTATACTTATGTGGTTTGGCATATAATTTTCAAAATATCTCATTAGTTATATTGTATTTGTGTACATATATGGACTGTAAACAAAAAAATTCAAAGCGAATTAGAGGCTACAGAGATGTGACTTCTGAGAAGAATTATGAAAATACCATGGACAGCTAAGAAAACTAATGCAGAGGTTCTCATCGATACTATCATATCAAACATTAGGGGCAGACAGTCAAGATTTCTAGTGCATGTGCTGAGAAGAACACAGTTTGAACACTTAATAACCACTGGAAATATCTAGGGGAGAAGAGATAGGAGACGACAAAGAGAATATTACTGGATATTAAGTGACCAAACATGCCATGGCCCAAAAACCAATCGTCATTAAATCCTGCGACGCCTTACAACAAAAGCAGAGAAAAGTCAATAGATAGATGATAGTTATTTAAAATAACTAGAGTTCATTAAGTATGTGGCATAAAAAAATGATATTTTTGTATGACAAATATTTTAAAATTCATGCAAGTAGCCAAACTGACTTACCTTGAGGTCTTCTATAGAAAAGTGTACACTGTTTTTTCTACTGAGATCCATGACAGTCCCGCTAAGCCCCTGTTTGGTTATCTGTCTTTGGTACATCTTTTCTTCAATTGTTCCCTGCCAGCAACAAAAGATAAGACACGTCAAGAGTTCCACATGTCAGTCAATTAGATTTTATGATTTATAAAAGAAGCAATCATCATAAAAACTTCTTAACATATGAAGATCAATAATAGGTAATTACAGCAGAAAAACTGAACAGGCAAATCTAGAAAACAATGTGATGAAGTGTTGCCAACCACTAGAGACACAGATTAAAAAAAACACAACTTATTACTGCATGTTTTCTTATGAAGGAGTGCAGAGAGGCTTTCTATGGGCTGTGGAAATAAAGGCAGCTTTGCCATCATAAAAATCGATGTTTCGCCCATATGTCCTCACATTTACAACATTATACCACTCGCACATGACAGAACTAAAAATGAAGGAGAGAAATGTCTTCACACAATCTTTGGACAACCATAAGACTGCACATCACAGACTATCAAACAACAGAACATGTCCTGTATCGGGTGCCACTAATCAGACAAAGCTATGATGCTACAAAGCACAAGGAGAAATTGAGGAACAAGTAATTATTATGTATAAAACTGACTTAGTTTGAAGTACCTGTCATCTCTTCTGCCAGAACACAAAGCAACATTATATGGTACATTTAATTAAACTGTGCAAATACTTACAACAGTTAGAAGTCTGTAGATATATACTTTTCCTTTCTGGCCATCTCTCCAAACGCGTGCCATAGCCTTTGAATCATAAAAAGATACATTTACTGAATAACAACAATCAATTGAAGAAGCAGAACACTCCCTCTCCCCTAAAGATTTTTAAATGGTCAGGAAAGCTCCATTAAATTAGCTAAAAATTCTTGAGACTAACGGGAATTGAACCAGTCCATTCAACGGCACCAAATCGCCTAGCAACTATTGAACACGCGTTCTTCCGTACTTGACTAACCGCAACTCCAAAAAAAGATGCGATTTCATCAAGCCTTTCAAACCGTGCACACAAAGTCACCAGAATGGACCGATCGAGACAAGGACTATTACAACAACAACAAACATCCCGTACAGGTATTGAAATATCCTCAGTAACAACAAACATATAACATAATATCCGTATTAGTTATAAAATATCACATAATATAACATGATATACGTATTAGTTTGGTGCCGTTGAACGGACTGGTTCAATTCCCGTTAGTCTCAAGAATTTTTAAAAATTGTCCTCTGGCTTCCTACTTATATCCCTTTTATCCCTAGTATGCTCTGAGATTGCAAGAAAGTCACTAGAAAATCTTCTCTGGAGAAGAAGACTGTCCACCATATGACATTACACTCTGTATACATATTGAGTAAAACTGTCATCTGGGACTTGAAAAAAGTTGTGGAAAACTTTTCCATCTAAAAGAATGCCAGAGAAACATTAATCTGAAAGAGCTCCATCATCTGTCTGTCCTGTCCAACAGTCTATCTATTTCCATCCATCAAGCTATCTACCGACCCATCCATATCTTTATATATATTCATCTTTCAACTCACACCAGGGCGCAGATCTTCAACAAACCACTTTCAGCTCCCTTCAGGGCGCATGTCTTCAAGAAGCCACTTTCAACTCCATTCAGATTGCAGATTTTCAACAAACTACTTTCAATTCCCTTTAGAGTGCAGATATTCAACAAACCACTTTAAACTCCCTTCACAACACAGGTATTCAACAAACCACTTTCCACTTTTCTTGTCTTTATGTATTCTGTTCAATTCTTACCACATGAGATCCTTCTTATCTGTTTTCTCTAGATGTATCCTTGTTTCCCCCTATAGTTCAGGACATTTTGCTGTTTTTTTTTACAGGTATTTTTGATATGTTCTACCTATCTTTCAGCACAATTTCTTAAGCTCTTTCCAACAGTGTCTGTTTAGACCAATACTTTGTCCCTGTATGTTGCTGGTGTCTGAGAGGGGAGCAAAGAATGGCAACACCATTTACCTTCAATGCATGTCATAAGAGGAGACTAAGGAGGTTATCGGGTGGAGTAGGTTGTCCCATCTCATATAGAGACGAAGTGACCCAGAAACCATGCTGAAGTATGATGTATCTTGCCATTGCCAAAAAGCACAGATATTACATCTAATCATGACACAACATTCCATTCTTCAGACTACATCCTGCTGATCTGTAGAAATTTGAGAACAAATACAAAGGAAGGAAAGATCTTTACACAAGTGTCTGATCTTATTGTACCATTTGAAGACTGCCTGTTTTCCCCTATGTTCACTAGCCATACAACAGCAAAGATCTTAAAGTTCCTATATTTTAAAAACCTTATTTTTTTTTTCTATTATGTATGAAATTTTTCCTAACTTCTTCATCTTCTATGAATATTTTCATACCCCTGCAGAATAGCAGAATGTAGGTCCAGAGAACGTGACATTTTGTGTCATGGTTTAGCTGTGATTTCTGAGCTTTTCAGCCTGACACATCCAACTTCAGTATGATCTATGGGTCACTCTACGGATGGGACAGCCAACTCCATCCTCTAAGCCTCCTCAGTTGCCCCTTACAACATGTCTGGTAGATAGCAGTGGTGCTATTCTTTGCTTCCATTCAGACCCCAGCAACACATGGGTGATATTTCTTTACAAAGTACGTAGTAAAATATGGTTGAGCATCAAATTATAAAACAGGCTTGTATAACTGCATCACTATTAGTAGCAATGATTGAATTTCCTGCAAGTATTACCAACTTCACATGTTTTCCAATAACCCTCAAGTAGTTTTACACTCTCTGAGTATGTGACTTCTTATCAAACCATTGCACACCGCTGAGAGTTGAGTCTTCTGAATGAGAGTTGATGTCTTCTGGGTGAGAGTGGACATCTTCTGGGTGAGAGTAGACTTCTGGGTGAGAGTTGAATCTTCTGGCAGAGAGTGGACATCTTCTGGGTGAGAGTGGACATCTTCTGGGTGAGAGTTGAATCTTCTGGCAGAGAGTTGATGTCTTCTGGATGACAGTTGATGTCTTCTGGATGAGAATTGAATATTCTGGGTGAAAGATGACGTCTTCTGGATGAGAATTGAATCTTCTGGCAGAGAGTTAATGTCTTCTGGATGAGAGTTGATGTCTTCTGGATGAGAGTTGATGTCTTCTGGATGAGAGTTGATGCCTTCTGGGTGAGAGTTGACATCTTCTGGGTGAGAGTTGAATCTTCTGGCAGAGAGTTGATGACTTCTGGGCGAGAGTTGAATCTTCTGGCAGAGAGTTGGTGATTTCTGGGTGAGAGTTGACGTCTGCTGGCTGAGAGTTGACATCTTCTGGCTGAGAATTAAGTCTCTGGGTATGAAAAAAACTCAGCTGCATATAGGAAGTAACAGCTAATCACTCATTAAGTCCTGGGGATCATATTAACTACAACAACCCTTAAGGAGTCAAATAACTACAACAACCCTTAAGGAGCAAGATAACTACAACAGCCCTTAGGAAGCAAGATAACTACAACAACCCTTAGGAAGCAAGATTACAACAACCCTTAGGAAACAAGATTACAACAACCCTTAAGAAGCAAGATAACTGCAACAACCCTTATTAAGCAAGATAACTACAACAACCCGTAGGAAGCAAGATTACAACAACCCTTAGGAAGCAAGATAACTGCAACAACCCTTAGGAAGCAAGATAACTACAACAACCCTTAAGGAGCAAGATAACTACAACAACCCTTAGGAAGTAAGATTACAACAACCCTTAAGGAGCAAGATAACTACAACAACCCTTAGGAAGCAAGATTACAACAACCCTTAAGGAGCAAGATAACTACAACAACCCTTAGGAAGCAAGATTACTACAACCCTTAAGGAGCAAGATAACTACAACAACCCTTAGGAAGCAAGATTACTACAACAACCATTAAGGAGCAAGATAACTACAACAACCCTTACGGGGCAAGAAGAGGGTAAAAAACACAGCAGTAACTTCTGACTATTGATATTACATAAATCTACAGAGCATCACATGTGGTAACATTGGTCATGAACATTGCATATTTCTCAATTCCTTGATTGTTTTAGCAACACACCAGATCATTTTATGCCATGTGAATACAAGAATACACAATTTTAAATAGTGTAAGTTGAACTAAATGCATGTATTATCAAACCTGTAGATCATTGGCAGGATTCCAATCAATATCATAAAGAATGAGCCTTGTGGCACCCACCAAATTGAGTCCAACCCCTCCAGCTTTTGAGCTTAGAAGAAAAATTCCTGGACAGACAACAAAACACAAATTTATTGATGCTGACATTAACACTACAATAATGACTTCATTATGCTTTTATATTAAAATCTTAGTCTAGTATTTTAATAATGACATTACTACATTTTACATTCTAGGCAGTTTTCATTATTGTAAATGAATGTACTATAATTATATACTTTAATCCAATGGTTCTCAATGTAGGCCATAGACACTTGAAAAAGGGCGGGGGCGCGGAAAAAATATTTATATATAGAAGGAAAGACGCCCGTGTGTTGCCGGGTCCTGAAAGGGGAGCAAAGAATAGCAACACTGTTTACATTCCACGCATGTCGTAAAAGGCGACTAAGGAGGTTATGGGATGGAGTTGGCTGTCCCATCCCATATAGGGTCAGTGACCCAAAGCCATGCTGAAGTCGGATGTGTCAGGCCGAAAGGCGCAGAAGTGCTGTAAACCATGACACAACGCATTCCGTTCTCTGGACTACATCCTGCTAATCTGCAGTAGTTTGAGAACGAACGCAGAAGAAGAAGGAAATAAGAAAGATGGTAATGTTCTGATTATTTTCAATCTTAGTCATGTTATGATTTCTGTCTTTTATTAACTCTAATATTTACATGCACCTGAGAATTATACACAAGATTTGAAGTATAGTTCCAACTTTGATACTGATGTCATCTGAATATGTAAGATCATATATAGAAGTTATATATACATTTTAATCTGCAGATATTGGGCTCTTATTCAGAGTTTATTTGAATTTATAGTTGAACTATTTGTTGTAGGTTAATAATTGAATTACTATAAACATTTCACAAGAACTAATAAAAAAAAAATAAATTCTCAAACAAAAAGGAGAAAAATAAAATATTTCAAATATCCTCAAATAAAACTTCATTCTTCAAAAACCATACCTTAGTGCACAAAAAAAATCAGCATTGGCATAAAAGTTGTACAATTTATTATTTTCAGGAATTATGTACATTCCTATTTCTGTTACTATTAACAGTAAAAACACTATAGAAACTGGTGTCCTTCATCCTCATCCGTTAACTTGTACTAAGCGATCAGTGCAAATTAACAAACTTCCGGGTGTATTCTATCCACTACAATAAAAAGTTTAAATTTGGGGTTCTTTTTCTGGGAAAAAATAGTGGCAACAGTGCTAGCAATGTAAATATAACCTTGTTTCAGTCAAGGTAGGAAAAGACCGGCAAATTGGCTTATTTGAAAAGTGATCAATATCCTGTTGTAATGGAAGCCATTTTTAGTGAAATTCTTATGGATTATATTTATAATAATGAAGAATTGTTGGGAATTATGTGTTTTTTTAAAGAAGATATTATGAAAATATTATTTTTGTTATGAAATGACATCGAAAACCTATATTGCATTAGATATTGTGCATTGAAAATGCATCATGTTCTCTGTGGATAAAAAATTTGAAGGTCTAGTCAAGATTGGATCGAGTAGGTCAGTGACATCTAAATGATTTAATTTAAAGTGTTTTTACTGGTAATATTATGAGCACATTAGTTTGGTTATGAAATAACATTCTAAATTTAACAAGGCGACCAGACATAAAAATGTGGATGTTATTTTATATACAATTACGCAATTGCCTTAAAAGAATCCGGCTTTTGCAGGTGGATAATTACGCAATTTGTATTGGCATGGTGCAGGTTAAAGACATGCCTTTGTTAAATACTACTTTAGATAAGATAAATTATAATAGAACATTTCTCTGGAACCCATCAGTAACAGTCAGGAACTTGAGTATTTTAGTGTACCATAACTATTCACATGCCTAAAATAAATTGTTTAATTACCTCACAAGTGAAGTTGAAGGTATTTATAAAATCTCATATTTGTACAGCTCGCCATCTCATGGCGTAAAATCTGGATCATAACTTTGTTCACTCAGTCGTGACACATTGTTGTTATAAAATAATGTCATTTAGTTTAAATAATTATGTTTTAAATGAACATAATATCAAGTCAGCCCAAGATGGCGGAAATATACAAATGCAATGTCATCAGTTTGGAATGTTGCGTGCTACCTTCTTCTGTGTTTATTCTATAACTGTTGTTGGTTGGCAGAACAAGCTGTGTCATGGCTTACATCTTGACTGCAGTATTTGTACCTTCAGTCTGAAACATCTGAATTCAGCATAGTTTTAGGTTCATTTAAATCTATGGGATGGAAAAGCCCACTCAACCCTCTTTAGTTGCTTCTTACAGCATGCATGGCAGATTAGTGTTGTTATTCTTTGCTCCCATTTCAGGTTACAGCAACACACGGGGGTGTAAATTGTTAATTATATTGTTAACTGTTATATTTTTTCTGTGTTATCATATACAGTTCTGTTAAAATTTGTAATTTTATCAGCTTGATTTTTATATTGAAAACTGTGCTTACTATAAAGAGTTAATTTATTGAATCTGCCAACAATATCTTGTCTCTGTGCTGTTGGTGTTTGACCATCTAAGCGTAAGAAAGTATAGCCTTGAAGTTGGCAGAACACTTCCAGGATGTCAAGTACCTAGAAGAGAGCATTAGAAGTCAAATTAATTTTATTCTCAGTGTATAATATATCAATAATAAAAATGGATGAGAAACATAATTAGAAAGCTTCAGTATACATATTGTTTATGAAAAGATAATTAACAAGGATGAGTGTATTAGTTTATAAGTTGTTCATTTCCTCTAGATAGCGCTGCTCGTCACTAGTCAGGGTTGCTACATAGAACTCTTCATTAATTTTTCTTTAACAAGTGTCCCCAGGGACCTCAGTTACCAGGTAGTTTGCAGTTATTGACAGTACGTTGGAGCCCATTGTCTGACACACATGACCTCACAATCATAATGCAGTTCACCACAGTTAATCTATATTTTGCTTGCACACTTGCTTTGAACATTGTTTTCTTATCTCGTGGAGTGTACATAACATTTTAACATAATAAATCATTTTATATATTGTGCAACAACTTTCGTGTCTCTGACTACATTCTTCCATTTACACTAGACCTCGGCATTTGGTGAGAAGTTTCCTTTATACTTATGTTTTGTTGTTCTTATTTCATGATAAAGAACTTGGTTGCGATATATTCTTTTTCTGAGCTCGTTCCCAAACTCCTGTAGATTAGCAAGATGTAATTAGGAGAACAGAATGCGTTGTGCCATGGTTTACAGCTTAGCTGCGATATCTGCACCTTTCAGCCTGACACATCAGACTTCAGCATGGCTTGTTTCACTTTTACCCTGTATGGAATAGGACAGCACTCCATCCCATAAAATCCCTAGTCGCCTCTTATAACATGCTTGACTGGTAACAGTGTTGTTATTCTTTTCTCCCAGCAACATATGGGCAATGAACAACAATTTCTACTTTGCGGTCAAAAGACTTTTATCGAGAAATAATAAAAAATATATCAGTGAAGGGGATTGAGCCCATCAAAAGTAAAGGCTCTGTTTTATTTAACTCTATGTCTCTGTAACCTGCCATAAAGTTTTCCTGCTATGCCAGAGCACATTTTCGAAAAATATTTGGTAATTTATGGTAGTATTTGAATTTTTACAAATTCTCCCTCACTATCCTGTCCCCATGACCAATTCTGACATCAAAATATTAAGAAATGGATAGGCAATAAGACTCAGTTTAGTTTGTTTGCTTACATACAATATTGTATTAATTACAAAATAATTAAGAAAAACCAGAAAATATGGGGGAAAACCCAAGAGAAATGTGTACATACCCAAGCTTGAATCCCAGAAAAAAAACCAAAATCATAATCTATTTATTTTGAAATAAAACACATCTGCATATATCCTGAACTATTTTATTGTAATACATACAAGTATTTATATATACAGAATTACTTATAAATGTCACATTGCCTGACATCAGCAAATGCATACAAAATATGCATATTCCATAAAGTGTTCTATTCTTTAGGCCTACATTTTAGTGACCAGGACTTATTACATAACCGTATATATATATATATATATATATATATATATATATATATATAACAAATTACTATGCCTTATATAAAGGTCTGAGTATTCACATCCAAATGTAATACTCCAAAAATCATGTTTTTGAATGTAGATAATGGTCTATCTATCTATACGATGTGGCCCTTGTTTGCCTTGCGGCGTCAAGGGTGGAAGAGTTCTCAGGTGGCCTTCTTGTGTACTGTTTGTAAGCTTGTTCCTATGGCTTCTTTGATTTCTGTGATCCATCTTTTACATGGTCTGCCTCTGGCTTTATAACCGTTATGTCTATGATAATGCTGATATGTAGATAATGGTGATAGTCATATATATATATTGCATTGGAAACGTCCCCTCAGCTTCATCAACACTCAAATCCGAATCAGAATTTCCATCAAAGTGAAATTGTAATAATTATTAGGCCTACATTTGCCATCTATCTAATATCAGAATCATTACCTAACATATTTTGGTACATTTAAAAAGTTTAACTAGCTGTAAAACATCGAGCACGTCTAGATTTCATTACTTCAAATACAAGTAGCAATAAGTTACACAAAATGAAAATGCAAACATTGGTTTATATGAAATTTGTGTTCAAATATATCCATTATTATTTCTAATGAAACATGTCTTTCTAGATCGATTATCTCTGGAACGGAAGTACAGCAAATAGAAATGACAGCAAATAGAAATGGTTAGTTTGATTTTACAAACATCGTTATGTTTATAATTTGGGATAGTAAATTTGTATCAGAATGTAGATTTAAGCGACTTTTGGCATATTGGGCCTCCAAAATGTAGATTTTAGCGGCTCATTGGACAAGAAGAGTTAAGGAAACTGTCTCCCATAAGTCTATTACATTCAGAACACTGTCCAGTCCACAATATCAAAGGTTTGATGTAATAATTTTCTAATTATTATTTCTAATTATACAGCATGTGATAGCATGTGAATTGATATTTTGTGAGCTCAGGTGTGAGTGCATAGAGTACTTTTTAGAGAAAAAATGGTTTAACAGGTCAGATTTGACCCTCAGGCTGTGTTCTGCCTACTCTTGCTACAGATTTAATTTTGAATGTACTTAGATCAGATGAGAACAGACTTATCCATCAAGTTCTGTCATGGTCTGTGACAGGAAAGCGAAAATGTGGAAGACCTAGGACAACACTATGAAGAAAAATCAAGAACGAGGCAATGACAATGAGTATTAACATCATCCAAGAACTACAACAACTTGCAGCGAACTGCAAGGCATGGGGGAAATATGACTGTTGCCCTATGTACCACCCTTGGCACTGCAGGAACAAACAAACTAACTAACCTAAAAATGATATATGAAATCTACAACAAATATCAAACAACATTAAATTGAAACAGTTGTCACCTTCGTATGGTTAGATACTAGAACCACCTTTTCCGATGCTGAATGGTTCCAAATGGCAGAAAGAAGTCCTGAGAGAACTTGTAACTTTCCTGAATCTACATGGCTAACTAAGCTGGCATCAAAAGTCTCTGGAAAGCAGGACAGTAATCCAGTGTATATAGAACTCTGTGAGGGGGAAAAATAATATTCTAAAAAGGTCATGTAATATAGGAAACTGTCACAGCAAAAGAAATAATTTAGTTAGTCGTCGGATCATCATCACTGCAAACTGGACACGTTAGTTGCCCCGATCTATCACTGAGTGTATCCATCATTACACATCTGCTGACAGTACTGGCCCTCTGCTGGTTGACCATCATTCTTCTGCGCCCTCTAAAATGTTCACTTTTAGCAACACCGCATTTCACACCCTGATCTTTAATCCTGGACATTGAAAAGGAATCATCATCCACACTAGTCTCACTCTCGTATGCTATATCTCTTATGGAATTCAAAACGTCAGCTCGATCCACTGCCCCATCACTCTGTGCCACAATCACGCATGACGCCAGTTGATCTGCGCTTTCATATCTCAGAGAAAATAGTAAAGAGAGTAGTGCTGTACTTGTCTATATTGATGCTGACACACCATCTGTTTGCCCATGTAGTTAAGGCATCCATAGCTCTCTGTGCTGTTTGGTAGCCACTTTCGCATGTTCTTATGTGCACCGCATTACCAAGTCATCAGCATAAATTGCCACTCTTGCAGCATGTGCTAGTTCAGCCACCAGATCATTGATGTAGACCAGGAACAACATGGGGGACAATTTCCCTCCCTGTGGTACCCCATAACGCAGTAGGACTTTTCTGCTTGCGTAACCATCTAGTTGTACTCTAGCTATTTTGTTATGATGTATGCTTTTATCCATCCTACTATTCACTCTGAAATTTCCCAATTTTTTTAGAAGTCCTTTCCAAACCTTGTCAAAAGCTTTTCTTAGGTCTATCCAGGTTGCTTGAACTCATTTCTTATCTTGAAATGCATCCTCTATCTCTTGAGAAAGGTAGCTTGCCTGATCTTCAGTAGAATAGCAATGCCTGAAGCCTACTTGTGATAAAGGTTTTTGCTCTCAAGGTACCAGTGAAGCCTATGGTTCATAATATGCTCCACAGTTTTGCAGACATGAGACTGATTGGTCTGCAGTTAGAGACAATGGTGCTGCCTTTTCCTGATTTAGGGATTGGTATTATGATTGCTTCCCATCAGGTCTGTGGACCTTTGTAGTCCAACATATATTCATTGATCTGCAGCAGCTTTGATATGTTCCTGGCAGGACATGGTAATGCTGGGATACTAGCATACTGGAATATCTCACCTTTAGGGACTAAACTTGCATTCATAAAGACCCCTAACATAACCACGCCTATGAGCCCAGGTGTAATTTCAGTTACACAACTCAGACAACGCCTGTGCTTTTGTCAGAAAGGCTGTGGCCTGTCAAGAGCTACAAGCTCACAGCTAAATGGATTATTTCATCATCATCATCAAGCTCTGACAACTTAATAATAATAAAAAAACCCATAACCCATTATGGTTGTAGGGTGTCACATTGGAAACATCACACAAAAAAAAAACCACTGCATGTTTTCCTGAGAAGGAGTGCAGGGAGGCTTTCTATGGGCTGGGGAAATAAAGGCAGCTTTGCTATAGCAGACATCGTGACATGTACAGGAAGTATTTTGATTGTACCTCCGAAAGAAAAAAATTCTGTCACAACCGTGGATTGAACTCGGGACCTCAAGGGTCCGAGAACGGTGTTCTAACCACAAAGCCATGCGCTCCACTTCATATGGATGAGTGAGGAAAAATCACTCTCTGTCCATTACTTGATGTTATCAAGCTAGAATTTTTTTTATCACCTTTTCTCCTTCTACCATCAACTTCTCCCTACAAAACAATCTTTGAAAGCGAAGTGTATCTCATCATATGTCCAAACCTTACAAGCTTACATTGTTTCACCACTGCTAACAGAAATTTCTGCAACAACTTACTTTAACATAAAATAGATAGTTCATAATAATTTACCTCCCACTCACTACTGTCCTCTTCACTTTCATGATTGTCAGAAAATGTATGACTTTTCTCCCGTTGAAGTTTTTCCTCTGCTGCTTTGCGATATATAAGTCCTGGATGGTTACACAACTGCTTCAGAGCACCAATACATATAAGATGAGGGGATCCAGATAAATTGCCTGCCAAACAGCGCCTAATCATATTTGAGTGGATTAACTGGCGATACAATGTCAGCTGAAGAGTGGTTGGTGTACAGAATAGTACCATTTCCACTGTGGGTAAAACAAGATGAGCACTTAAAATAAAAATTTCATACAGGGAACTTCATGTATGTTTAATACGGCAACAAAAATACGAGAAGGTATCAAAAGATAATTGATAGCAGTCTAATGTAACAATAACAGAAGACTCATCAGCATCATCATCAGGTGCCATGCCGGCTGGCGTAGGCGGTCATGGATCTCCACAGCTCTCTGTCCACAGTATTATGTATCAAGATCGTTGTTGTTTCCCTGCTGTGCTAAGTTGTCAAACTGTCTAATATTTTCTCATGTTGTCACCCTCTGTCTCTGTTGCCTTCAATCTTGCCTGTTGTGACTATGTTCTCCAAATAGAAGACTAGAGAATGCTAAATAGAATCAAACTGGAAATAATGAGTTAAAATAATCATTAGGTATGAGTTGTTGGTAGCATATCCTTTTCAGAGTGTAGTAATCAATGCAGTGTGTTTTTGGCTGTAATAATTTTCTAAGCAAAACAAATACATTCAGTAGGTTGCTTTCTGAATGGCTCGAATGCATAGTTGCCTGCAGTGTTTTTTTCTTCTTCTGCGTTCATAACTCAAACTCCCACTGGATCTAACAGGATCATGGTCCTTCTAGATTTCCAGCAAGATGTAGTCCAGAAAATGGAAATGCGCTGTGTCGCCGTTTTATTTGCGCCAATGGCCTGACACATCCGTCTTCGGCGGGCCTGCAGTGTTAAACTGGTACCTTGGCCGTCAAAGACATGCTCTGTACTACTCTGCAAGAGAGTCTGACAGTTAGTATGAAAATAGAGAAAAAGAAACGTGTTTTAGTTTCGATCCCCAGGAATTATGAGTGATAAAGCTCTTGTTTCCTATGAGTAATTTTTTTTTGCAGAACTTTTTTTCATGTCTAGAAGACTCCAACTCACAACTGTATGCACTGTTCTGAGAAAAAACTCATATTCAGAGGGGTGTCTATACATGTATGATGAAAAAGGCATGTTTCACCATTTTGTATGGAGACATCCAATGACATGAAAGTCTGCAACTATTTGCTGTTATAATTGTTGGCCACTATTGACTTCATTATGTCCAGGTAACAGACACTGAATAACATTGGAGTCAAATTGAATAACACTGTGATGCTGCTGCCATAGTGCAGCCTTGGTGTGGTGTTCTAGTATTTCTCTGATGTCATTTATCCGTCTTTGTTTGGGTATTCCCAATTCTCTTTTCAGATGATATTTTTTATTGAAGGCTATCGATAGAATGTGATCTGGTTTCATTCTGATTAGGTGGCTGAACCAGTTGATCTTTTGTGTGTCTATGGATTCTTTCCATGATATTGTTTTTACTAGATTTCTTATAGTGTCATTGTTTATTCTATCTCTTTTTGTTACCTCCAGTGCTGTTCTGAGGCACTTAATTTCAAATACAGCGAATTTTTGTTCTAGTTTCTCTGTCAGGGTTCAGGTCTGACATTAGTAACACAGTTTCGGTATGAACACTGTGTTTATTAACATTCCCTTATCATGTAAATGTTCTGGTGTTTCAGCAGTGGTGCCAATTGATATAAATTGTGTTTTCTTTCTAAAATCTTGTCTCTATTTCTCTATCTAGTCTCCAGTCTTCTGAGAACATGCAGCCTAGAATTAAATTCATTTACTTGGTTGAGTTTTGTGCCATCTATCATTGGAGTACAAGAAATAAAACATATTTGATACATGATGATTGTATCAAAGACGATGCTGGAAATGAATACCCCAAGAGACCAAGCATATCTTCAATAACATTTGATAACAGTGAATGTACTATGTAGTGCTGAGATGTCTATGTCAATAATTTAAAGTTAGAAATTTTTTAAAATTCATTAATCAATCTAAATTATTGTTTACACATTAGATAGCCATACTTGTTAGGGAAACATTTTATTCACTCATAGCTTCATGTTTCATACTAAACATCTATTCTTGAAGAGTATTCAACATCATGATATGGCCAGATGTACTGTGTATGAAAATCCCATTTCTTGAATCTCCTCGTTGTTGTATTGATTGATAACAGCTACTACATTTTTCTGATACGCTGATGCAGTGTCTTTAATCGGGGACAAAACTACCAGTAGAAATAAGAAAACACAGAGTTAGTGATGGAGCTACATACTTTGCTGTCCTAAAAAATGACATATGCTCCGTCAGCAATCAGCACGCCATTTAATGGCGATGGACAGGCTAGCTGAACATTTATTGGAATATCACCTGTGTTGTGATGCTGGTTCCTAATAAAAAAAATCATCTTTATTCTTTATAAGTGTTCATCCTCTTGCAAATCATCCATTAGATTGAACTGTATCAGAATTCATGGATGTGAATCAATATTCAGATTTCTACATTGCCTGGAAGCAAAGATTTGAAAGATATAGAGAGAAAAACAGAAAACATACCTCAAGCTAAATTGGGATTATTAAAAAAAAAATTAAGTTTGGTGAAGAAAGATAAACCTACAATAGGTGCATAATTTTAGAGATGTTGAGAACAAGAAGACAAAATTATCCTACCTTTTGGTGGTAAATAGTCATTGTTGATTTCTTGCGTTCTTCTCAACACAAACATCTGTGTCAGACGTGTCAGTTCCTGAGCTCTTTCTGTTCCTAGGTCACGCTGTTTGTCTGTTGCTTTAGGCTGTCGTAGTGCTACAATTGGATCTTCATAGATGTGGCGGAATGCTGAACTTGAGCCTTTATCAAATAATATTTAAGCAAACGTATCAAAGAAACTAGTTTGGTATGTATGTAATGTTGTGTGTTGTTTGGTGCCTGTGCTTGAGTGTATGTATCTATATGTAATATTTTATGTTATATAGCACATCAGTTAGTAAACTGGTCATCAACTCTGAATTGGCTTACCCAATATTCCAGGGTTACAAAACTCCACAATTGAGAAGAATTCTTGCAAGTCATTTTGTACAGGTGTTCCAGTAAGAACAATCCTTCTCCGACAAGGTAGGCTCATGATTAACTAAATGAAAACAAATGAAATAGTTATCAGAACTATAACACTTCTAGTAAATATTTAGGAAATGGCTGATTTTGGTTGCAGAGAGATTAGTGGACTAGTCTTGCAAAATCAACTTTCATAAGTTTTTGATGTGCAGAATAACGTATTATCACGTTTTACTGTTTGTCTCCGATATTTTGTGAGCTCAGCGTCTGTGCATATAACAGTTGTAAATCTCAGAGGACCTGGTTCAAATCCCATTTGCTGCATTATTATTTCTTTAATAATAAATCCTCGATGCTTTATACTATACTGTTCGTTTACCCTACATAATAAGAATTGTTACATTTTAAGTCTCTGATATCAAGGATTAAAAATTGGCAGCGGACACAAATATCTCATGTAGTAATATCAGAGGTTTGACATAGTAATATCAGAGGTTTGACATAGTAATATCAGAGGTTTGACATAGTAATATCAGAGGTTTGACATAGTAATTTTTTTATTACTATTTAGCATCTTATTTTAAAGTTTGGCTCAAATAGTTTGATATTTCATTTTTTCTGAGTTCACATTGGATAATCTAGGTTTTGAGAGAAATCATCATCAAGTGTGCCCTACCATATTAAATCTGAACTCCTTAAGATCACTCTGTCCCTGTGTTTCCTGGACCCGAAAGGGATGCAAAGAATAGCAACTGTTTACCTTTCATGCATGTCGTATGAGGCGACTAAGGAGGTTATGAGGCGGAGAAGTCATGCTGAAGTCAGATGTGTGAGACCGAAAGGCGCAGTATCACAGAGAAGCTGTAACTCATGATATAATGTGTTATGCCCGCTAGGCAACGTACAGTTAATCTGCAGGAGTTTGAGAATGAACGCAGAAGAACAAGAAGATCACTCCTATCACAACTAAACAACCACGTAGAATTAGTTATCCAATGGATTCCAGGTGATTCATAAACTATGAAATGGAACTCAAAACACCCATAGAGCCAAAAATCAAATGTCACCCACAAGTTTGGAAGAAAAGACAACAATAATATTGAGAACAGGCCACAACAGACTCAAACAACATATGTATACGAATTTTGGGTCAGCAACACCGATATTGCCAGAAATTACAACTCGCATTGCCCTAGCATCAAGTGCATTTAACAGACCATATAATATCTGGAAGTCAAAGTCAATCAGAACACGCACGAAAATGCACTTATTTAATTCCTACGTTATTCCGGTGATATCATATGGATGTGAGAGCTGGAAAAGCTCTTTATCTTCAGAAAAGAAATTACTGAGTTTCAAGAACAAATGTCTTCGTAGGATAACTAACACCCATTGGAGTGAATTCAAATCAAATGATAAAATCAGAGAAGAGACACATCAAAATTTCATCACAGATGTTATCAGAATACGCCATTGGTCCTACATCGGGCATGTCCTACACGCAGACATCAGCAGAATACACCACCAATCTCTTGAATGGATACCTACAGGCAAAAGAGCAAGGGGTAGACCAAAAGAAACATTCAGAAGAACAATATTTAGAGAAAGTAAAACAACCAATATTCATACTATTCAAGAACTGCACAGAATAGCTTTGAACAGACAGAATTGGGAGAGATCTGACCTCTGCCCTATGCGCTAACTTCAGCACAAAAGGAAAATGAATGAACACCGATATTTGCCCCTATAAACCATATGCTGAAAAAGAGATAACATTCTACAGACCTACCCATTGCACAACATTACAAGAAGAAAACTACGGCCAACTTAAACAGCTTAGCTGCAAAGCTCTATGGATGGTGATACGGATGTTATATGTTTGTTATTACTGAGGATACTTCAATACCTGTACTGGATGTTCGTTGTTGTCATAATAGTCCTTGTCTCGATTGGTCTGTTCTCAGTGACTTGAGTGCACAGTTTGATGGTCTTGACAAAATTGCATCTTTTTTTTGAGATGCGGCTAGTCAGATATGGAAAAACCTGTGTGTGAGAGTTGCTAGGTGATTTGGTGCAGATGAACGGACTGGTTCAATTCCTGTAAGTCTCAAGAATTTTTAATTAATTCTCTGGCTTCCTTCTTGAATTAACATGGATGGTGAGTGCAGTTAACTGAAGAAATCCATGCAAACATATGACTACAACAGGAGAATGATGTAAAAGAAGTGTCACATGAGTAAGACTTGGTAACCTGTGGACAGAGTGAGGACTGTGTGCAACAAACAGGACAAGGGAACCTTTAGCACATACATATCCATTGAAATACTCGTATAAGCACTTCAGTCTGCAATGAAATAGAGTCAAAATTTAAAAAAGAACACCATCCAATCAAATATTGTTTTTTTTTACTGTTCACTCACAGCATCATATTGATCTCTTTAATCAAGTTGACAGGAAGTCTTAGGCTTGTCTCTTTGTCATACAGTTTCTCTTTCTTATAGATAACAAAAACAATATTCCCAATCTGTTCCTTCTTTAAAACTATCAGTCTTAGAGCACATGTTCTGTCAGTTTGTCTGCTAAAAAAACACATCTGTCTTTTCAATCTTCAACCCATTATATGGATTATAACTGAGTCTTTTGTATCCAGTTTTTACCGACTATATTTTTCTGAAATATATTATGTATACATGGAAACAAAGGGTTAGAGGAGGAAAGGAACAACATGGAGCAAGGATGACCATAAAAAAAGACTTTGAGGAAAGAAAGATAAGGAGATTGTTAATCTTTGAAAAATTGTTTCAATTTTTTAGATTCAAAATCAATTATGACAAAAATAGTTTTCAGAAATGTAAGAACACTATGTGAAGAGAAACTACTGATGAGATAAAAAGAGATACACTTGCTATAATTTTCCATTGCAAATACAACTCAACTTACAGAAGTGGTTTTGATAGCAGTGTTCTTCAAACGATGGCCCTCGTCACAAACAATGAGGTCAAAGGGCACCTCCTTGATGAGCTCAAAACATCTAACAAACATCTCATATGATATGACCATCACTGGATGTAAATTAGACTTTACAAATTCCTGTAGAAACAAGCACCATGGAAAATTTTAATTGTGCAAGCCAAGGCTGTCAGATTTCATAAGCAAATTTAGCTATTTTTAAATGCTACTCTGCAGATATCAACTGAATCTATATTCTCCAAATCACTACTAGTATAGTATCCCGAGGCAAATCAACATTTTCTAATCTAAAACATTTCCTGCACAATTTAAATTAATGATAGAATTAATCAGAGCTTTCTTACAAGAGTTTATAAATTTCACATTCATTGAGTCTACGATTGGCCACATTTGTAGGTCTGGGTTAGTGATACATTTAGCAGTTTATTTTAAAATTTGGCTCACATAGTTTGGGATTTCATTTCTTCTAAGTTCACATATAGTAATTTAATATCAGCAACTCTGAAATTTTGCTTATATAGGTCTGGGTAAGATGGTTACACAAAGAAGCTCCAGCTATGTTGACACACAAAAGCAGAAGTGACATTTACAGGCAAGTCCAATTACAAAATCCCTACTTTTAGATGACCTCTAGACAGCTTGAACTAGCCAATCAGATTATTTTAACACCCTAAGGTGCTTTCTGCAATACATTATACAAACACATGAGCCATCACTTCTTAAGGAGATGTCACAAAAATGACAGTAACTTTTCACCGCTCCTTAGATAACCAAGGGGTTAAAAGTTCAGCCACCTCTGACCATATTTTACCTGAAATTTTACAATAACCAATTTAAACAATCTGGCAATCCTGATACACCTAGTGGACCACTGGAAGATGATCACAATCATTTCAAAAATAAGTTGAGACGATTAATGAGGCTTTTCGAGATGAGGAATGCTGTCCCACCTCAGAGGGTCAAAGTAGCATAGAAGCCATGATGAAGTCAGATGTATCCGGCTAAAAGGTACAGAAATCACAGGCAAAGAAGAAGTAAATCTCTCATTTGTCAATGTCATCTAAGATGGCTAAGAAAATGCTTAATGGAGGATGGGATGCTCCAAAAAGATAGCATGTATGAAGAATTGGCCTTTGGTGAAAGAATCATAGGAGTCATTCTTTGTTATAACGATATCTACAAACTTGATGTGAAGGAGGTGGATATGGATACAGCATACTAGGTAGTGCTTGTCACAAACAAATCTAGATCAAAGCAGGTTAATACAAGTAAGTCATTGTTCACTTTCAGATGTCTACATTGATGACTCTAAGAAAGGTAGCAGCCAGTCCCAGGCTGTTAGCAGTACCATACCATTTTCATGAAAATGCTTCTCTATTGTACGTTGGACAGGTCTGCAACAAATGTCTGACTGCCATAGGGCTAGTGTCTTAGATACACAAGTCTTTTGTGCCGATCTTGTATTTATGATGACGCAGTATGTTATGTCCTGTATGTAGTCGAAAAATTACCACCAGGTTCCAGCTCAGTATAAACAATCTGAAAACTTGCGAAACTAGATTTCAATAAATACCTGACAAAACTGGCAGAAAAAGGGAAGCAGAATCAGCAGCATCTAACCAAATCCCTGAGCTCTAACTCTTTCAAGACTGACAGTGACCAGGACCTTGAACTGGATGGACACACAGAGTGCAACTCATGTCTGCATTCTCAGTGACTCAATGAGCATGATCAGGAAAATACATGTGAGCTTTATTCATGGACAGTGGTCAAAATTGGAGGGTGTCTAATTATTTTTTGTGCCTGGTCATTCGGGCATATAAGACAATGAGAGAGAGAGATGATAGATTGGCAGATTCTGCCATTGTACTGTGACAAAACAATGGATCACACTGACATATCAAATTTTGAGAGAAACTACATGATCAAATGAAATTAAGGAAGATGATGATTCCGTTCCCATGTCCAAAATAAAAGAGTTGGGCTTGAAATGTGGCACAACAAGAAATGAGCATTATTATGGTCGGCAAAGAATATTAACCAACAGAGAACTGCAACTGTCAGGACAGTCATTGTGTACATCCTAATATACTCAGTGAGAGATCGGAGTACCTATGGATGTGTCTTGTGTGCAGTGATGATGATCTTTCAACTAAGACTGATAAAATGCTAACCACTTATTAAATCACACATTTATTGAAAAGAAAATAACTGTCTAATAATGGCAATATCTTATATACCAAAACAACATTTTAATACTATTAGAAACATTACTCCAAAGTTAGATGTGTTTGACATTTGGCACAAAGAAAATAGCGGCACAAAGCATTTCCATTATCTGGACATCCTGCTAGAAATCTTGTAGGACCATTGTCTTGCTATAAGAGAAGTCCAGTGGAAGTTTTAAGAATGAACAGAAAAAAACTATAGAAACATAAAACAAGTCACTTGTTACTGCAGTATCTTACAGAAATTTTACAACTCTTTGACATTTAGATCAATATTATATGCTCTCACCAACTTTTCGCTATCCTCGCTATATTAAGTAGTGTAATTTTTCAATCACTCATCCACTGAACATGTGAATGGAGTTTCAAGTTCGCTTGTCACAAGGTTTGAAAAAAAAAAAAATTGGGGTCCACCCAGCCACTTGAAGTGGGCACCAAGGTACAGATCTGAGAAGGACGAGGTATGCCACAATAGCTACTAAAGGTGGCAATACATAGGCAGTTTCTGGCCAACCACTGACCAAGCTGCTTAGTACTTATTGGGGGGGGGGGGGAACTGTGCTGTGATGCTAGTTCATAACTCAATTAACTTTAACCTCACCTTTCACCATCTATCTTCAGACCTACACATGCAGTTGTGTCTGTGGGTCTCACCAATGGCCCACTAGACAAACCACCCATGCAACAGAAAACCTTAGTAGATGACATGCCGTTATATTGAAGCTCTCTTATGGAAGCTTTGTAGCATGTCATCTATACAACCATAGACCCCCTCTCGGTAAAAAGCTCCTTTAATAGGCACTGCACTAAGCCGAAGTCTTCTGGGTTTGAAAGCTCAGAAAAACCACCACACTGCACATAGGAAGTAAGAGCTAAACGCTTGCAATTCCTGGGGTTCTCAAACAATCTCCAGACCTACAACAGGCTTCTCCAGAGACACAATATACTCCTCTATTTCAACATCTTGTTATGAGCTCACTTATATGTTCCTGGCTTTTACATAGGCTGGCCGAAGCTTCTTTCAGACAGATTTTCGTTGAACAGAAGTACTGGGAAAACTCTATATTTTTCCAGAGGTTAATTTTAATAAGTTCAAAGAAAGTAGTGGTCAATCCAAAGTTAACATCATCACAAACAGTTTTATCCGTAATGGCACCGGTGACAGCAATTAGCCATCTACTACTCATTACTGAAGAACTGACCATGTGAATCTTTACTTTTGTTCAGGTGGATACATCATATTTTTTTGTCAATTTAAAAATTGTATATATTTTAAACAGGACATTCTTATAGATTTGTGGCCAGTTTCACTTTGAGTATCAATGCACTTGTGTATTTGAGGGGTAATCATATAAACAAAATAATTTCCCTCATTGAAAAAATAGTTGTAAGAAAAAAAACTACTAACATCTGCACGTTTATCTGCAGAGACAGCAAACACGCTTAGTCTCTCTGGTCCAAGCCATTTCTTGAACTCCAAGAACCAATTCTGCAGGAAAATAAAATAAATGAGACTACTAGTTGACATGCCAATTGTTTAGTAAAAATGCAGTATAGCAGAGGACACTTAAATCTAGTATAGCAGTTGAGACTTACTATACAAGAGTAACATGAAAGTATAGCTTTAAAAATAGTTTCCATTTTCCAGGACATAAGGGATATTGGGGAATACACTGTTAAGTCCATATTTTATTATATCAACATCAAATGACATATTCTTTCCAGAACATTGTCTTCATTATGGATATTCTGAACTCCTCTCTATCCTGGGCAAGCAGGCCTGCATTGGCCAGAGACATGTGCATACATTTTTCAATATTGCTGGTTCATCGTCTTCCTCTTCTTTTCTCGCCTGGCACTCGGCCCTCCAGAATCAGCCTTTCGATACCATCATGTCACTTTAAGTGTCTAAAATAATGTACCTTCCATTTTATGATGGTATTTAGAAGCTACCTTTAATTTAGTTTCAGTAATTTCAATGTCCTTTTTCTCTGTTCATGATATTCTTAGGATCTTTCTGTAGCACATCATTTCAAAAGAATTTATTCTTTTGGATAATGTCTTGTCAGGGGAAACAAAAAAGCCGATCTGTTGACTGGTAAAGCCTTGGTGAATGGCATTGAGATAAGAAGAGACAGGATTTAGTTAATTAGAGCAGTTATGGATACCCAATGAAAAGACGAGGATGAGGTCGAACAAGACAATATACATATTCAGAGAATGATAGAAATAAGAGGGGCTAGAAGTGGTGGGAGAAAGTGCTCCCTCTCTGGAAAGATCACAAGAAAGCGCAATCAGCAACTGACTGGGACACTGAGCGTATACACTTTTAGATTTTTAGATGGCTGACGGAACGGCAAGCAGAGCATATACGGGAATGTCCCCAGTGTCTTGACGATTGTTCCTAATAACGAATCTTCTCTTACGTTTCTCATTATATTCTCTGCATAGATGTTATTAGGATAAGTGCTCCCGTCTAACTCCACTTTGAACAGCGAACCATTCAGATGTTTCTCACGCCACTCTTACTGTTGCTTGTTGTTCGTTATATAGTGTTTCAATAAGATGTATTATATGCATCTCGCAAAAATGGCAGTAACTTCAGTAACTTTTCATTGCTCCTTAAATAGACAAGGTGTTAAAAGTTCTGCCATTCCTGACCATATTTACCTGAAATTTTACAATAATCAATTTAAACTATCTGGTAATCTTGATACACCTAGTGGACCATTGGAAGATGATCACAATCATTACAAAAGGAAGTTTGATAATCATTTGAAAAGGATGTTTGATAATCATTCCAAAAGGAAATTCAAGGCTCAAAATATTAAAATTTTTTAAATCCATTTGAGACCATTAAAATGTATCAATATATATTCATTAAGATGTATTAGATGTTTGGGGAAGTCCATGTCTCCCATGATGGATCATGGTGATATTTAACACAATCAAATGCCTTGGTGTAGTCTATGAAACACATATGTAGGTCGAAGCTGTATTCTCTAAAGAAACAACATTGAAAACAAAACTATGTACATCTGTATAAGCTACAAATGACAGTCAAGCTTATAGAAGATACAAACATTCAGATACAGGCACATTCTAGGTAAACTAAAGAAGAAATCAGATATAACTATATATCATGTTACATCAAATAAAAAAAGTACATAATTAGACTAACTTTGACCAAACTTCCTGGTGTCAAAATCAACACTTTTTTTGCCACTGGTTGCCCGCCATATGGTCCCTGCTTCAGCAACATCCTGTTAAATACAACATACAAACACAAAATTATGATAATATATACTGAATCTCCTTCTTGTGTGTTATTTCTCAAACTCCTGCATATAACATGATGTAGTCAGATTAACAGAACGTATTATGTCATGATTTACAACTTGACTGTGACATCTGTTACTTTTGGACCGACACATGCAACTTCAGCATGGTTTCTGAGTCACTTTGACCTGTATGCGGTGAGGAAGCCAAGCCCACCTTCAAAACCTCACCTATTGCCTACTACAATACACATGGCAGGTCATAGAGATTCTATTATTTGCTCCCCTTTCTATCCACGCAAAACAAGAGCATTATGATCTTATCAGACTGATAAGTACTTTCTTCAATATAATTAGATTTGGTCCGGCTCTATGATGGCATGGTACAGAGCGCTTCTGTGACTGTTAAGGTACTGGTTTGAATCCCACAATAATTGTGCATCCGAACAGTTCGGAAAGCAGTGGAAAATTACTAAACACATTTATATGGCCTAGAAAATCACTACAGCCAAATAAATGCTTGGTTTATGGCTACGTCCTGAATGGGATATTCTTCTTCTTATGTGCTCATTCTCAAACTCCTGCAGATTAGCAGGATGTAGTCAGGAAAGCGGAATGCGTTGTGTCACAGTTTACAGCACTGCTGCGATATCTACGCCTTTCGGCCTGACGCATCCGACTTCAGCATGGCTTTGGGTCACTGACCCTATATGGGATGGGACAGCCAACTCCATCCCATAACCTCCTTAGTCGCCTTTTACAACATGCGTGGAAGGTAAACAGTGTTGCTATTCTTTGCTCCCCTTTCGGGCTCCGGCAACACACGGGTGGAATTGGATATGATACCAATATTTTAAAAATTATTATTTTCTGGCATTCTATGAACTATTAAAAAAAAAAAAAAAGTAATACCGTATTTTTCCCGTTAGAGGGTATTTGAGTGGCTTGAACTATTATGTGCTATGAACTATTAAACAACTTAATTATATTTATCAAGTACAACAAATCTCTCCATAATTAAGATTCTCTATACAGATACAATACAGCCGAAGAAGACATGTACCTACCACCTACTGGCACAGGGAAGAAAGAGTGAAAGCTTGCAACCCAGAGAATTAGATAAGTATCAAGTACAAAGTATCAAATGAAAGCTGTCTCAGAATTATACATAATTGTTAGGAAGCAAGAAAGGACCTGACTCGATCGAAGAAGTTACAGTAAGCATTCAGACATGCATTCCACTCCTTTAGATAATGGAATGTGTTGTTATGGTTTATAGCTTAGTTTGCACCTTTTATCATAACACATCTGATTTCAGCATGGCCCTTAGATCCCTTTGATCCTCTATGGAATGTGACTGCCAACTCCAATCCAAAACGCCACTGTTACCTCCTACTGGTAGGTAACAGTGTTGCTTTTCTTTGCCCCATATTAAGGAGTGAGCTTCCTTTCAACTTGGACATACATGTGATCCCCATAAAAATCTAACTATTTAATCTCAATATAACAGATTTTTAAACAGAAACAACAGTCAGCATAATAATATATAAGAATGGTTGGGGCCGTGGAATGATATTTCCTTGAATAAGTTAATGTTATTATGATTCCTTAAATTTGAGTAATAGTTTATGTTTTATATTTTATACAGCTAAACTTTGCTTTATTATTAGCACTGGTGTGTAATGTGCCATTTATAATCATGCAGTGTGCCACCATTGCACACACTATGGGCTAGTCGCTCCTGATCTAAGCCAACTTACTTGGCACCTGCTGATGATGTGTTGGTTTCTCTATATCTACTGCCAAAGTTTATATGAAGTAATTAACTACCAGCAAAGCATTATTTACCAGTAAATTTAAACAAGCAAAACTAGAAAACAGGGTGATGAAGTTTTATTAATCATTGGATACACACATGAGAATCAATGTTTTGACCAAAAGGCCTATATCAAGAAGAACACCTTCACTCCATAACAAACAACGAATAACACTGTACTCGTTCACATCTGTCATGGTAGCTGTTTGTTATGTTGTGAGCATATTTTTGATAATGGCCTTGTCAAAACATCAATTTCCATGTGCTATCATGTGTGTATCAAGTGATTAACAAAACTTCATCCCGTTTCCTAGTTTTGTCGATTGAATTTAAGTTTTACTGTAGTTATAGTTTGTTACCATAAAGTACGATTCAACAAGTTGTAAATAGCACATTTACTCTATGTAAAAGAAATATAAGAAATAACAATACCATATGAGACAGATACACTGAAGTGTTTTCCCCAAACCCATGTCATCGCTGTGAACAGATAAAGACATTGCATTAGTTGTTTCACTTTAATATTTTGTCACAAATACGATACATTTTACTGTTTCCTATCCAAAAATAATATTACTAGTACAATCTTATTTACAGTATCTACTATATTGTTTATTTTTTTTTTACATTTTGATGTATTAATGTTACATATTGTAACTACATAAGTCAGTTAAGTTTTAAGATGACCTAAATGAAATTGAAAGCTAAATAAAGGCTATGATCCAACACTCAATAATTTTTTATCATGGCATCCTAAATAACAAAATATTTGTGGCATAACTGTAAAATAATATTTTCCTTACGCCAGAATTGCTCCCAGACCTTGGTAATCTCTCAATCCCATAACACATTCATATAGAAAGATAACACCTGTCCGTTGATGAGTGCGGAGGTAGTCAGAAAGGTATGGGTCCACAACAACATCAACAACAGGATGTCCCTGTCGATTATGCTTCCACTAGGGACAAAACCATTAAAATATATAAATATATCTTAATATTAGAGAAATTTTGTATATTGTTATTAAAAAAGACAACTTGCTTTTCGTCAAGGCAGTTCACCTGTGTTCTCAAACTCCTGCTGGCTAGCAGGATGTAGTCCATAGAATTGAGCACATTGTATCATGTAATCAGGAGAATAGAACACATTGTATCATGTAGTCCGGAGAATAGAATACATTGTATCATGTAGTCCGGAGAATAGAACAATTTTGTATCATGTAGTCTGGAGAATAGAACACAGTGTATCATGTAGTCTGGAGATGGTCTGGAGAATAGAACACTGTATCATGTAGTCTGGAGAATAGAACACATTGTATCATGTGGTCTGGAGAATAGAACACATTGTATCATGTGGTCTGGAGAATAGAACACATTGTATCATGTAGTCTGGAGAATAGAACACATTGTATCATGATTTATAGCTTGAATTGCAATAACTATGCCTTTCAACCCATCCAACCATCATGGTTAAAAATGACCGCTTATTGAGTCAACTCTACCTCTAAACCTCCTTAGCTGCCTCTTACAACATGCATAGCAGGTCATAGTTTTGCTACTCTTTGCTTCCCTTTCAGGCCCTGGAAAGAGTTAGAAAGATACTTAAGTTGGATTAGCAATGTAAGGAAAAACACAGAAAGGCTGGCCATGGACATAAAAAAATGGACGAAATTTGTTTAAGACCGTTATGCAAAGTGCTTAATGTTTAGCATGCGATCGCCTTGTCAGTCAGACAACAAATTAGCATATCTCGAACATGACAGTCTGGTAAATCAGAAAAACAACAAATAGCAAAATCTGATTGGTTAAGTAACCAGATTTGACCAATCTTAGTTAACTACAACATTTGACTTCCTTTTCCATGTAGATTATGAATGGGGAAAGATGTATATAGTGTTGAATTTAGCAAAATATATTATATCTGTCCACATTGACAAGTCGGAGCAGAAACATGAAAGTGAATTGGTTTTATAGACTTTTGTTTCATCATATTTTGAATAAAATAATAATGGATTGTGATTGGAATGATGAATTCTTGGAGATAGTTTCCACAGTAGAAATATACAGAAATGCCACGTTAGTTTCTGACTTGTAAAGGTTGGACAGAGTGTTTTAAAGTGGCTAAAATATGACAAGGTCTAGCTTCCAAAAACGATTTTACAGCAAATCTACATGTTTTATTCAGTTCCCCAGCAATATTTGGACGATTTGGCAACATAAATAGTGTAGAAATATGCCTGTACCAGTGTTGCCACTCAAAGGCATTTCAAGAAAAAAGGTAAGTTATTTTTAATTATGTTTTTTCTTCATTATTGCGGTTATAATTTGTTTGTTTTTGGTGGAAAAAAACGCCTTTTCCACTTTCTCCACTTTCACAAACAAAAATTACACCAATAAATGCAGAAATCAATTCTTTATTTATATGTGCAAATATTATTTAAATATCTCTAACAACAAGAAAGTTATCGTGTTTTCAGAAAAGGGTACCAACAATAATGGCAGTTCTGAAAAGAGAATCCAGCTGCAGGGGAAATTTTTGTTTGTTTACAGTGTGCTAAAGGTTAACCTGTAGATACCCAAACAAAAATCATGCAACTTCCTGTGGAAACCGGTCATCTTTTATGACTTCTGGTTTTTCTGCAGGTGTTTGAGTTTTTGACATAACGTTTTTATTTATTGAGCTATTCACTTAAAATTTGGAGATAATATAGATAAGTGGATGCTGGATATGGTTTGGAGGTGTTGTTTGCGTGTGTGTATCAGTGTTATGTTGTGGACAACGAACATTGACAGTGTGGACAAAAGCACACTTACCCTGTCGAGGTTATCTGTAGAAAACACAGTTCAGCAAATTCCTAATCATAAATGACATTATGTACGTCACTATTCAATATTATCAACATCTCCCTCAATCCCTATACATTGATCTACAGTACCTGCAACACTAAAGCTTTAAAAATCGTCTTCGTCTTAATCATCATCCATGAAGAATTTCCGAAAAATGGCGTCACTGACGTTAGGTCTACACAGTTTGGTTTGCAAACGTGAAAAGGTCAAACAAATTACACTTGGGTGTATATATATATCACCACAAAAAATCCAAGGACAATCACTCTATCTAATATTTATTATAAAAGCATGATGGGAAATGTAAATTGTTGTCCATGACTACAAATGGCTATCTCAATGGTGACATATTTCAACATCGGCACCTATGGAAAGAGTATACACATAGAAAATTGTCAACATAGTACCTCTGCAGGTTAAGGGGGATAGATGTATAAATTCTTCTCTTTCTGCATTCATTCTCAAACTACTGCAGGTGAGCAGGATATAATCTAAACAATCTTCCAAAATGTTTGGCAGGTGATATCATTACTACTCCTTGATTTCCTTTCAAGCCCCTGTAAACACAGGTAAGGTAGATATTAATGGACAACACAATGCCCAAAATAGCCTAGTCTTGCTTGCAATGATGAAGATACTGTTATATATATATCTTATATATATACACACACACACACTGAGCAAGTGGGTCTTTCTTCGACTGTGGTCTCCCCTTTCATTACAAATTTTCTCCCATGTTTCACACTGGACCTAATTAATGTCAACTTTTCTCTCTCAAGGTTTACTAATATATATCTTATTAAATATCCACATAATTAACTTTCTGCAACTCCCTGACCTTCCAATTTTTTCTTCATGAGCAGAAAGGCCCCACTAACAAAATGATGTGACTCCCAGAAGGGACATGTGGACCAAATTGAGGACTACTATTCTAATTAACGTAAATAAAATGTCCTATCACAAAATAGATGTTTGTATCTAGTGATAAGATAATACATGCATAATTCCAATCAACATCAAACTGCAGCCAGTCTGTTTTCTTCAGAGCCGAGCCATTCTTGTAGTACACACTATACTGTAAACTTGTGGATACTTCTGAATCATCTCAAATAACTACATTTCTTCAGTGGGACAGGGAGCAAAGTATAAATTAGTACCTGGTGTTCAGCACTTGGACGTGGCATGACTAATGCATTTGGAGCATTTGGGTCAAACTTTGAATTTGCAAGAAGTTTGTCAGCAGAATTGTTCCTCATCTGAAACATACTTCTTTGATTAAATATTGATATAATTTCTTTCATGATACATAATGGGAACTTCTGAATTTATTTTTAAATTAACCAAAGTAAGCAAAGTAACCAAAGTAAGAAAAGCATCACCAAGTACTTTGGTCAAATACATCTGACATTTGCATTATATTTTGAGTACTGAGTTGTCTTCCATCTTCGGGATCGATCATTACTTCTTAGCCAGACTTCCCTGCTGAAGTCTTTTGTCCAGGTGAATCACATGGAGATGGAGCAGATCTTGTCAGTGTGTCTTCTGCATTTATTCTCAAACTCCTGCAGATTAGCAGGATGTAGTCCAAATAATGTGTTGTGTCATGGTTTACAGCTCAGCTGCGTTATCTGCATCTTGTGACATGACACATCAGACTCCAACATGTCTTCCGGATCAATTTGACCCTCTATGAGATTTAGACAGTCAACTCCACCCCCAAAACCTCCATAGTCAATTCTTATGAGAAATATGACAGGTAACAGTGACACTATTCTTTGTATCTCCTTTGAACCCCAGCAACACATAAGAAGTTTATTTCACTATTTATAATTACAGAATAATGCACTTCTCACCTTATTGTGTTGTCCTGATGTTAATGAAGGATTTATAAATGGTTTTAACATACCTGAAAATTTGAAACAAAATTTCACTGATGACAATTTTAAAATCAGCAATTTTAACTAAAATATATTATACTGTGTCCATCTTACATAAACATATACAAACTAATAAAGTTCTAACCAAATTATTTATTACATGGAAGAACAATGACTTCTAATTTCTATCGAAATTATTCATGTAAATTCTAGGAAGATATTTAGGAAAATGTAACAGTAAATTTCTAGCGAATACTGCAACTTTATCCATAAGTGGTAAACTCCTAGTTGGCTGGAAATGCTAAGTATGCTATCACTGCAGATGGGTCAGCAGATCTGACAGAAAGATCCTGAACTGGTTTACCCAGAGGTGTATATTATGCTCCTGGAATACTGCAAGCAGTAGAATTCTTCCATTTGGGAACTAAACAAGCATCCCATTAACCCCCCCCCCCTGACAACCATGTGTCTGAGATAGCAAACCTTATACGAGTTCGGATGTCACCTTGGTTACTCAATTTAGGGTGATGTGCTTTTGTCAGAAATGCTATGGGCTGTAAAGAGCTACCTGCTCACAGCTAAAGGGATTACTTTGTTATCATCAATGACTTACGTTTTTTTTTAAATTATGATATATACATATAAGTAATCCTGCCTTCATCTCCCTGGACTCTAATTATGCATTAGCATTTTTCTTACCAGGTTGTCTTACTGTATTCACATCACTTCCAGTAGATAGAGGCAGCTCATTCGCAGATGTGAAACATTTACCAGATTTAAAGTACTCCTCTGTTAGGACAGACATCACCTGCATACATTGTCAATGTGTGTAGTTGAACATTTTTTACACAATTTCCAACCACTCATGAATATCAATTTTATTACACAGTATGAGAGCCAGATGCAGTAAGCTACAGTATGCATATAATCTGCCATGGTCAATTGGGAAATTTAACACCTATAAGTAGGTTCAGAAATAGCAAAATGTAAATGGAATTACAACTAATACAAGTCTAAATAAGGATAGGTCTAAAACAAATGACTAATTCAACATTTTGGCATTGTAAACTTTTATCAAGAACACACACGGACAAAATATAATTAGGTCATAAATGGAATACTGATGCATAGAATAGAAAGTGCTTAATTAACCAGCAAATTATGTGTTCATTTTTTACAGATATAGTCTTGAAGTAGCAGAAATGGACCACACCAGCGATAGTGAATGTTCTCAAGAAAACTGGAGAAACGAATCGGAATGTACTGAAAGCCGTTTGTTATGTGCACACACAATACACTTCCATCGTACCATACTGCCTGCATAAAGCAACACCATTGGATGAGAGAGGTTTTAAAATTTAATGGTTTGAAGTAACCATCTAGCTTGCATAAAACATACTGTTTCTTTCTCAGTTCCTGGAAGATTCACAATATTCAGTTTTAGCAACATTAAAAACCATTGTTCTGTGAATTGAAAATTATGTCATATTGACATGCACTGTTGTCAACACAATGTTTTAAAAAAGTATGATTTTGTTAACAAGAAATAAATTAATTGCACGAGCCCAATTAACAGGAAAGAACCCTTTTCCTACTAACTTCTTCTAGAGCAGTACAAAAAATTGCTAATTATAATGAGTACTCAAATAAATGTACAAAGTGCCTTAATCATTACGTACTTGAATCTCTTTCCCTCCAATAAACAATGTCTCATCCTCCTTCAAAGACTCTAGCTCTGCCGTTTTGTATCCACTGCCTCTACCAATTCTGTATTTTAAGAACATTTAAATACAAAGAACAATGTATACTCTGTTAATTACTTGGCAGTCAATGTCATATTCAGGATATTATATGTTCTGTAGTTGTTGCAATTGTTTGAGAGATAGGTAGTTGTTGCAATTGTTTGAGAGATCTGTAATTGTTGCAATTGTTTGAAGAGTTCTGTAGTTACTGCAACTGTTGAGAGTTCTGTGGTTATTGCAATTATTGTAAGATCTGCAGCTGTTGTCACGCGCACGCACGCACGCACACACACACACACACACAGAGATATATATATAAAAAACTGGTCTATTCAAGATGTAGCCATCAACCTAGCATTTTTTGGCTATAATGATTTGCAATATACATATGTTCAGTAGTTTGCCATTGTTTTCTAAATGATTCAGATGTACAATTACCTGTGGAGGGGATCAAACTCAGTACCTTGGCCATCACAGATGAATTCTGTACCATGCCGCCACAGAGCCGGACAGGATATATATACACACACACACATATATATATACATATATATATAGGAAGAACAACTACAATTATCTTTCTTTTATTTTAATGTTAAAGGGAGAATTGCAGTAATTTGTGCTCTTCAGAATTTGGTGTTAAAATATGAAATAATTTGAATGGAAATAGAAAATTATCATTCTAGAAGTTGATATGTAAGCTTGAATATTTAGTTCCCAATTATATAAAGTATGACTCAAGTGTTGTCAGGGCCTGAAAGGAGAGCACAGAATAGCAGCACTGTTTACCTTTCATGCATGTCATAAGATGCAACTAAGAAGGTTATTGGGTGGAGTTGGCTGTATATCCCATATAAGGTAAAATTTAAATCAGATAGGTCTGGCCACAAGGTGCAGATATTGCAGCAAAACTGTAAACAATGAAATAACGTATTCCGTTATAAGGACTAAATCCTGCTAATCTGCATGAGTTTGAGAACAAATGCAGAAGAATATATAAAGCATTTTTAACGCAAAACTGCAGAAATCCATGTCAGGCTGAAAGATGTCGATCTTGCAGTATACCCCTTTTTTCAATGTGAACTATGTAAAAATACTGTTTACTTTAAATAATGAAAACATTTTTAACATAGCTAACTTCTTCTGCATTCATAATTACAAACTTCTGCTGGTTAGTAAGATGTTGTCTAGAGAACAAAATATGTCATGATTTACAGATTGACTGAAATATTTGCGCCTTTTGGCTTGAGCCATCTGACTTCAGCACTTGGATCTCTTTAACCATCTATGGATAGGACAACCAACCTGACCTCCAAAACTTCCATAGCCATTTCTTATGATATGCATTGTAGGTTACAGCCATTCTTTTATCCCCTTTCAGCACACAAAGGAAATAACATACTGACAAAGACCTACATAATATGCTTTTAAATACAAACTAACAATACTTTTGTATCCATAATAATTTATGAAATATAAAATGTTATATGACATTGTATCCCTAATAATTTATGAAATATAAAATGTTATATAACATTGTGTAATGTTTAATATTTTTCACAATATCTCTTAATGATATTAACACATATCAGAAGTAATCTCCCTTCTCTGGAGTAGAAGACGATCCAGTTTATGCTCTGCAACCTAAATATAAGTCAAGTTGTGCTCCAGGATTTAAAAAAAAACCTCTGGAAACCCATATGTTAGAGTGTTTGGAGCAAAACCAACTTGGAGCCAAAAGTAAACTTTAACTGTTTGGTACAGGGAACAAGAGGCTAAAGCACTTGTTTAATGTTCTTCTTTTGCATTCATTCGTATTTAACCAGCAGAGTTTCTTGTGTGATGTGAACCAGAGACAGTGAATATTTAACCAGCAGAGTTTCTTGTGTGATGTGAACCAGAGACAGTGAATATTTAACCAGCAGAGTTTCTTGTGTGATGTGAACCAGAGACAGTGAATATTTAACCAGCAGAGTTTCTTGTGTGATGTGAACCAGAGACTGAATTTTTAACCAGCAGAGTTTCTTGTGTGATGTGAACCAGAGACAGTGCATATTTAACCAGCAGAGTTTCTTGTGTGATGTGAACCAGAGACAGTGAATATTTAACCAACAGGATTTTTTTTTATTTGAACCAGAGACAGTGAATATGTTGTGCTATAGTTTAAGTTGTGACATATAAGCCTAGCACATTCAATTTCAGCATGCTTTTGATGTTGAAAATAGCAACATATAAGAAATATAATGAATTGTAACATCTCCATTCTTTAGTAACTTACATTTTTCCATCCATATCATACAAAGTAGCTGTCCTCCCTAAAGTTGTCAGCACAGCTGAAATGACACATATGACAGCATATATTATTATTTTGTATAAGCACCAGACCAAACAATTACACTTCAGTTTCAACTTACAGCTAATTGTTTACTGAAAACAAAATTGGTAGTATATCCTATTCAGGACACATAGATGAGACCACAATTTTTCAGATGTAGTTATTTTCTAAGAAACATTTACATTCAATAAGCTGTCATTGCTGTCTGAATGATCCAGATACACAACTAGCTGTGGCAAAAATTGAAACTGCTACCTTGGCTGTTCAAGATGAACTCTGTACTTTTCTGCTACAGAGTCAGCAATCTAATAATCAATCTCTAGGAGACCCTATAGCTTTCAACTACAATTGTTGTAAGTGTTGATGGTCTAAGATTTGAAGAGGGCTTTATTTGTTTGTTAAATGAGGGATTAAAGTCTCTGGCCAAGGCACAAGCCTTTCAATATATGACAATATGCAATAGCAGGAATTTGATAGACCTTTAACAAAGTTTTTTTATGCAGCAACTTTTCTCAATCTTGAAACAAAATACAGTTCAATATAGATGTGTCGGCCGATTGGCACAAATAAAATGGTGACACAATGCATTTTTATTCTCTGGAGTACATTCTGCTGGAAACTTAATAGACCATTGTCCTGCTACAAGAGAGACACTGTCAGCAGAATTGTAATGGCAGATACACTCAGGGAGAGATCAGAACAACTATGGACATGTCCAGTGTGCAGTAAAGATGATCCAACAAATAACTATGAGAGATCCGGTGGGACTTTGAGAATGAACGCTAAAGAACAAACACAATGAGGATGAAAGAGTTGATTCTCTCTCATACATTTATCAGATTATTAGCATATATCACTGCAATAGAGATCATATCCAGTTTAGTTAGGCTAGCCTGTTATTTAAGTATTCCAAAAGTATGAATTTAGAAATTATTTTGAAGCCTTGATAGGTAGAACATGTGTTCTATGCTCAACTCCTAGACAAGTACAAGAAATTCAGAGAAAATATTGAAGAAAATTAAGCATAGCTACAGTTTTCATAATAACAGCATTTGGTTAAAAGAGGCTAGCAGTGAACATTTTAAGACAGGCTATATACAAAACCATCACAACTCTTATTTATAGAAGGAGAAGATTAATCTACCAGTGACACAGGAATCAATAATCATGTTTTGACCCCGAATTAGATGCTTAGGATTACTGGGCCACATAGAAACTATATTTAAAATTTGACATGTAAGTGACTATTCCTGCCAAACTGAAATATATATTTCTTCTTCTTCATCGTTCTTCAGTCAGATATCAGGTTACAGCGCCAATAGCTTCAATGAATTGTGTGATTTGCTTCAGGTCATCCATGGAACCCCTCAAGTCTGGAAGCAGTGCCGCTTAGTAGGCCATATTTTCTCCCTCTCTTCTTGGTAGAGTTGACAGGCATGAAGAATGTGTTCTGCAGTCTCTGGGATCAGTCCACAGTTGCAAATGTCTGTCTCACCAATCTTCAGCTTTCGGAACATGTGACTTCTCAGTCTGTTGTGACCAGTTCGTAGTCTGAAAATGATGGTTTGTTCCTTGCGTGACATTTGGTGGTAGGGGTCATTTGGTTCTGCAGTTGGGTGCATTTGCTTCCACTTTTTCTTATATTCTGCTTTTAACATGGTCTTACTTTCATAGTAAGTATTATCATTTTCTATTTGTTCCAGTGATCCCCCTTTCCTTGCCAGGAGATCAGCTTTTTCATTTCCAGGTATGCCACAGTGACCTGGGATCCACTGCAGTACTGTTTCTTTGGTGGTACTGCTGAGGTGTAGTAAGCAGGCCGTAAGTTCATTCATGCACGTGTTCTTTGGATCTTTCAATGCCTGCATACTGATTTTGCATCCGTTAGAAATACTACATGTCTGCTGTGACTCAGCAAGCAATTCATGAGCATTTTGGCTGCCTCTATTATGGCTTCCATTTCTGCTTTGAAATTTGTGGAATATTTGCCTGTGGGTATAAATATATATTTAAAACCATAAAATTTGGGAGCACAACAGTCGAGATAACAAACCAAGAAATGCACATCTGAGGCAGAAACCAGAGTTACCTACATAGTCCAGAAAATATGTTCTTTACCAGTGTCTGATAATATCTTCTACATTTGTTCAAACTCCTGCAGATTAGCAGGATGCAGTCTGGAGAATGGAATGTGTTATGTCATGATTTACAGCTTAGCTGCATTTTTCAGCCACTGGCGCAAATAAAACGGTGACACAACGCATTTCCATTCTCTGGACTACATCCTGCTGGAAATCTAGTAGGACCATGGTTCTGCTACAGAGAAATCCAGTGGGAATTTGAGAATGAATGCTGAAGAAGAAGATTCAATACTCAATTCTTTATTTACATGTAAAACAATTATTTAAAAATCTCTAAAAACAAAAACAAAAAAAAGTTATTGCATTTTCCAAACACACACCAAAAATAATGCAAATTATAAAAAAAGAAAACCGGTGGCAGGGAAAATTGCATAATTTTAATTTGGAGTGCTAAAGGTTAAGGTGCAACTGAGTGTAAATGATGCCTTTAAAGCCATTGTGCTCTGACATTACACAGATCCACACCAAACACTCACAATTTCTATGGCATAGTGTCACCACCAATGTAAATGAATGCACTATGGCTCTGCAGACATTCAGTATTTTACCAAAGCAATATACGAGGGAATTACGTTTGTTTCCAAAATAGGTATAGTATATCTATCTCACTGATGTTTGTACTCACCGATATTTAATGGATGAAACTCATTTTCCTCTAGTTCTTCTCTTAGAATTCTCATTATATTCTCTGCATAGATGTTAAAAAGATAAGGTGATAAGAGTGCACCCCTGTCTAACTCCACTTTGTACATCAAATTAATCAGATGTTTCTCCCTTCACTCTTACTGCTGCTTGTTGTTCATGGTATAGTGTTTCAATAAGATGTATTAGATGTTTGGGGAAACCCATGTCTTATTGTATCAAAGCAATAAACACCAGAATTAAGAAATTATATCAGGAAATTTGCATGCGGTTGAGTCTGTGGGTCTTACAAATGACCCACTAGACAAACCACCCATGCAACAGAAAACTTTAGTAGATGACATGCCATTATCTGGGGGCTCTCTTATGGGAGCTTTGTAGCATGTCAACTATACACTCTCTTTGAGTAGAAGGCTCCTACAATAGGCAATGCACTAAGCTGAAAGCAGAAGTATCCTAGGTATGAAAGAAAGTTCAGAAAAACCGCCCCACTGCACATAGTAAGTAAGAGCTAATTGCTCACAATTCCTGGGGTTCTCAAACAGACATACCAGGAAATGATTATAAAATTTAATGTAAAATTTTCTTTAGAATTCATTCTCAAACTATCAAACTAGATCTCTCTTGTAACAGGATGATGGTCCTACTATATTTCCAATCATCAAAATGAATGGAAAAAAGTACAAGTTTCTCTTGATTACTCTTTTTTCCAGCAGGATACAGTCCAGAAAACAGATGTATCATATCAGTTTTATTTCCACCAAAACACATAAAACTTTAGTTATATTATTATTATTATATAAGGTATTATTATATATGAAATGGATTGTGCTATCAAGCTTTCATACAACTTACCATCACCCTCCCATTTTTTATGCTTCTTCTTGGACATCTTGCACCAAACAACACTGAAGTAGTATTCTGATAGTTTATTTGATGAGTCTTTAAAATGACTTTCCTCCTGCTTCTGATCACCCGTTATTATTTGCACACACTGGTCTTCCCTTGAATAAAACAGTTTCCCACTAATTCTATCATGTCTATCACATGCAGCTGGTTCTGAGAGCTGCTAAAAAAAATTATAACATATAATTTGTCAATAGTTAATCTTATATTCAGTTAAGATATTTTGATTTTAATTATTTGGGATACCCTCTTCTTCTTCTTCTTCGTTCGATCTCTGATAACGAACACAAATGTTTGTGTGATTTCTGCTGGGAAGCTGTGCTGGTAGTTTAAGCGTAGCTACATTATTTGCACCTCGGAAGATCCAGCACATCTGTTTTCATCATGTCTTTAATTTGGGTGGGCTTCCCTAGGAGATCCTCTAAAGTTCCAACCCATAAATATAACCCTTGAGGGAGGGGTGGTTACCAACCTCTACTAGGCGCGCCCACAGGTGGCAGATAGTGGAAAAGCGTCTACATATAGAGGGTAGTTGCAATATAAGCCAGCATTTCTCTGGATGAATAAACAGTCGCAGACCAAACCGGGTTTGAAACCTACCAGGATGGGGCGGGATATCGGGCAGCCCTGATATCCCCACTGAAATACCCCATGTGTCACGTAATGGGCAGCATCAAGCGAGCATGAGACGCTATAAGCTCAGCTTGCTGGCGTGGGATCACTGACACCACACCAGGAATGTGTCAATGAGTGTAGGGTAGGGTTAGGGGCAAAGCACCTGGCCAGGAAAGGCTCATAAATCCAGTAAGATAGATTTTCTAGGAGAGAACACTCTAAACACAAATACCTACTGCCTTGCAGGTGCCATCAGGAGATGGAAAGGCTATGGGAGACATCCCTGACAGAAAAACACAACACAGCTTGCCCAAGACGGAGTGTATTAGCCAATGATGGCGCAGATACTGAGATAAATTAGGGCACACATGCTATTACAGAAAGACATAAACATTACTATAACTATAATTTAAACATGGTTTCTCGATCTGGTGCTCTCAAAAGGACGTGCTGGAGCCATGCGAGTTAAAAAGTGCAGAGCACATAATATTACATGTAGGTGATACAGCCTGAAAAGGTTGAGAACCCCTGCTCTAAAGCATTATTTTCTATCAATTTTTACTCGTGCTCATTTTTTGGGAACAAATTTCTTTCTGCAGCCTTAAATAAAAATCATAACTTTCTTCATTTCTTCTTTTTCTCTAAATATATACCTTTCTGTACCCATTCCCCTGAAAAACACTGTAGCCCACTTTGAGAACCATCGCTTTGAAGCAAATGTTTGAAGATTAAATTATACATATGATCAGAATGTTTATATACTTAAATTTTTGTTATAAATTATGACGATTGTACACCCTCGTGATACATGTCTTTGTGTTTAACAATGGATCTGTGATTCGGGAGGAGAGATCTGGTTGGGGTTTTATAGCTACAGGAGTGGTGGTAGAGTCATAGCTGTGCACAGCAGAGCATAAAGAATAACTACATTAAGTATGAGGGTGGAGGGTGAAGCAGTTACTGCAGCCCCCGTGTGGCTCTCTGAGACTATATACTATTACAGTTAATCTTGTCAGACTCCCAGTCCATGCTTACAATTGGATGGTATCTATAACTACATCCAAACTTCAAAGTCACACGGATCTACTGTCTTGGTCATGTTGGTGTGCACAGTAATGAGAGAGCGGACAGACTTATATCTAAGGCATCAATAGACAATAGTTGATCATAGATAAGAGCAACGTGTTGAAACTGCTTCATGAGCTCCTGCTTAATGTGGACAGCTCTATTGATGACACATCTAGAACGAGATTTGAAGAACTCAGTATTAAGTGTTGTAATAGTAGAAGTGGATGCCTGCAGCAAGGAATGCAAATGTTTAACCAGTGTGCCACAGGAACCATCAGCGTGTATACCCTTCATCATATTCTGGGGAAGATTGAGCGACTATGGGTTGTTTGGAGTGCAATGATATTGACTCATCATAACCATAACATTACCAAGGCCCAAAAGGAGAAGCAAGAATAGGAACAATGTCAACTGCCATGCATGTCATAAGAGGTAACTATGGTGATTGGGAGTATTCAACCACTTAACTGCGGAGGTTTCCTTATTGATACAATGAGGGTTTGCTGCCATTTTGCTGAGATTACTTAGTTTACTAAGGACACAATTGGACTGTAGCCTTTACTAAAATCATCCAGATGCATTTTTCCAGGGGAAGCTAAGAAGAGGAGACTCTCCACAAAATGGCTATGGCTTTTCATCATATCTTTAAGAATACCTCCTCAGCTAAGGGGTAAACTACAGCATGTCTAGAGATTGTGGGAAAAAATCAAACTTAAGTCCCCACCTGAGTAGACTTCTTCATGTCAAATTATAATGCTGATCTTGTACAAGGTAAGAAGGTTCACCCATATATACAATCACTGTTTTGTCATTACCTACATATGGTATCTGATACACTATTTACACATCTTGCATCCTTTCTAAGCCATGAGATATCACATAGGGCTCACAATATAAGAGGAATTATATATTATCTGAACTACTGATGAATAGCTTGATATTACCATAACAGATATCTCATCAGCTTGACATGGTGAAACTTCATATCTGATATCAGTTGGTGACATATTTTCCTGACTGACAACTGATGGACATGTGAAACTTGACGTCACAGGTTTGTGAGTTAACTTGGAAATGACAGAGGAGACAATCCTAACTTCTTGTGACCTGTCAAAACATTTAAATGTAATCGCTTGATGCACACAAAAATGTAATAAATAATAAAAAAGCATTGTTTTCATCTGTACTCATTCTCAAACTCTGGAATGTAATTCCAGATGACTGAATGCATTATGTAATGGTTTACAACTTGGCTACAATATTTCTACCTTTCGGCTTGGCTCATTAAACATCAGCATGGAATTCTGGGTCACTTTTGACCATTTACCAGAAAAGTATTGAAACACACATCAGTCCTTCTTAGTAAACTTTTACTACATTAATAAAAGTCCCATTATTACTTATTACTCCACTGTTCATTAACTCTTTGCTCCCTATTCAGGCTTCAGTGAAATATCCTATATGCGATCTATAATTGAAACTCACTCTACTGTGGAGAATTAGAATACAAATAAAATACAATCAAATTATTAATTTTGATGAAATATCAGTCAGCTTTAATGCCAATTAAATAAATTGCACATGGTCGAGAAGTTAGAGCATTAGTTTCACACCTGTGAGGTCCACGGTTCAAGTTCCGGCAAGAACTGGATTTTCTTGTGGAACAGCAAGGCAGACTTTATCGCACAGATACCCCATCCCTAATAGAAAACATGCAATATTTGAGTTTTGTTTTGTTTGTTAGCTTTGATCCCCAGAAAATATTAGCAATAGAGCTATTCTATCTCATTGTGCAATTGGGGGTTTCTCCAGTTTTATTACAGACCCAGAAAGCTGAAACTCTCAGTGGTGTGCAATATGAGAAGGAGCCTTCTACTCAGATGAGGCAAAAATGTACCATAATTGTATAGATAATGTGCATTGGAGTTCCCACAAGAGGAAAGTTTCATAATTTAGATGTGTCATCTACTAGGGGGTTTGCCATGACATGCTTAAAGACCTGTGTACAGAATATTTTAAAAAAAAATTAGACCTGAATGGCCTATTTTTATTATTTCCTTGAATTTTGTTGGTCAGTCTTGGCTAATTTTGGCATACGACTCCAAGTATATTCTTCTTCTTCTTCTTTCGTTCACTTGAAACATGTCTATATCTGTAATTCTGTCTCCTTAATAAAACTCACTGTCTTTTGTAGTTCATACAGTGTCCCATATAGTTTTGATTCCAGTGTTGTTTCCTCTGGCCAATATGTCTGCCTCAGCGTTTCATGCTCAGAACACTCTTGAAGTATATGTTTGGCACTCTGTGCTGCCTGTCCACATGTACACATGGCCGTATTGCCAATCTTGAACTTTGTATACATGTGACTGCGGAGTCGGTTGTGTCCTGTTCTGAGACGTAGAATTATAACTTGTTCTGGTCTGTTCATAATATGATAGTCATCTTGTGTTGGTGTTTGTGGCTTTCTTATTGACTTGATCATCTGTTTTTTCTGATGGTAGGTGATTGGTATATCTGGTTGGTCTTCGGCAGCACCTTCCTTAGCCAGTTGGTCTGCTTTTTCATTTCCTGGTATTCCACAGTGAGAGGGTATCCACTGCATGGTTACCCTATACTGGTAAGACAATTCGCTAAGTAGTTTTTTTAAGTCTGTTAGTTTTCCAGACTGGAGGGCTTGAAGCACTGACCTTGCATCTGTCAGGAATACCACAGGCTGTAGGTCAGAGTTGGAGTTCAGCAGTTTTTTAGCTGCCACACTAATTGCCTGGATTTCTGCATCATAATTATTGCAGAATTTTCCTGTCGGTGTTCTGATTGTATCTCTAGGCTTGTGTGGATATTCTATATATACACCTGCACCTCCATTCCTCACAGCATTCTGTGCTGACCCATCTGTGTACACTCTGACCCATATATCTTGTGGATATTCCTCATCCAGGAAACTGAGGGTGACTGTCCTTCGCTGCACACTGTTCTGTTCGTCCTCGCTTAGTATTCCTTTCACATGGGTCTGAATGTATATTGGCATTCCATGGCTTTCACTCCATGGGGTTTGCTCTGGTACAGACCTTAAGGGGCTGTCAACTTCAGGTAGGTCTGTAAGTTGTCTACGGAGTCGTTTAGCTTGATGGATAAAGCTACTCCTTTTCAGTCGTCCCATTGCTAGATTTTGGAATCTTTCCTTCATTGGATGACTTGGCATACACTGAAACTTTTCTGCCTGAATTAGTACTTTTGTGTCTCTGCGTTCGCCAAGTGTTTGCATTCTTCCCATTTTCTGCATCTCTGCTATGGGTGTTGATTTCATTGCTCCCAACATTATTCTAAGTGCCTGGTTTTGCACTTTATCTAGATCTTGTAATGTGGTGTTTGATGCAGGACACCACGCAGCTGAACTGTATTCCAGGTGTGGTCTTATGCCTTGCTGGTAAACTTTACTGAGTATATTTCCACTGGCTCCCCATGTGGTTCCACTTAGTTTTCTCAGGATAGCTAGCTTCCTCCTGGCTTTTGTTGTTGCTTTGTTTATGTGCTGCTTCCATGTCAGCTTATCATCAAAAGTAACTCCGAGGTATGTGGGTTGTTTGTCTTCTTTCAAGAGCTCTCCATCTATCTTGATATGACCAGCTTTTTGTTTTGGTGAGAGGGTAAAGAGTGTAGTGCTGCACTTATCTGTGTTAATGCTGACGCACCATCTATTAGCCCATAAGGTTAGGGCATCAATAGCTCTTTGTATTTGTTTAGTGGCCACTGTTGCATGTTCTTCCGTGCACCAGATCACCAGGTCGTCAGCATACATTGCCACTTTGATCCCGTGTGGTAGTTCAGCAACTAGGTCATTGATGTAAACCAAGAAAAGTGTGGGTGACAGGACTCCTCCCTGGGGGACTCCATGACGCAGTAGAACTTTCTTGCTCTTGCTACCATCTAATTGTACCCTGGCTCTTCTATTATGCAGGTATGCTTTTACCCATTTGTACATTCTTGAGCTAACCCTGCAATTTCGCAATTTCTTTAGGAGCCCTTCTTTCCAGACCTTATCAAATGCTTTCCTGAGGTCTATCCATGCTGCTAGTACCAGTTTCTTTTCTTGGAAGGCATCCTCAATCTCTTGGGAGAGGTAGGTTGCCTGATCTTCAGTAGAGTAGCACTGTCTGAAACCTGCTTGCTGTGATACCAGAAGGTTTTCACTTTCAAGGTACCACTGCATCCTAAGATTGATAATGCGTTCCATTGTTTTACATAGACAGCTTGTGAGGCTGATGGGCCTGTAGTTGGAGACTGTGTTGCCATCTTTTCCTGATTTGAGGAGTGGTATCATTATTGCTTCTCTCCACGCCTGTGGTACATTACCTGTGGACCAGCTTGTGTTAAAGATCTGCAGTAGCTTTGCTCTTGCTGCACTTCCCAGGTTTCTAATCATTTCATTGGACACTCCATCAGCTCCAGGGGACTTTTTCATTTTCAATTTGGATATTGCATGCTCCAGTTCTCTCATTGTGATTGGTGCCTCCATGACTTCAGGTATAGGTTCACCTTGTCCAATGTTTTGCTGGTTCTCTCGAACCTCCTGTTGTTTGTCTGGGCTGACTTTGACGTTATTGTCTTCTGCAAAGGAATCTGCAAAGTAATCAGCTGCATGTTTACCTGTTAAAATGTTTCTATCTTTATAAAGTGTGATCCTGGTATTTCTCCCTGTACCTTCATCATTTAGTTGTTTTACAAGTTTCCATAATTTCCTAGTATCTCTTTCTAGGTTCAGCGACTCTGTTTTTTCTTTCCAGCTGCTCCGTCTGGCTTGTAACTTGGCTCTTTGAAATTTAGCCTTTGTTTGCTGATATTTGTTGTGATGTTCTTGGCTAGGTCTGTTCTCAGCCTGCTGTCTAGATGTTTCCATCTCATTTTGCAGCTTTTCCAGTTCATCATTCCAGTAGGGTTTGTAGTTTTTGCGTGCCCCCCTGGGTATGGTTTTACTAGCAGCATGTAGTATACATCTATTAAATTCACTCACTGCTCTATTGATGTCTTTGTCCAAGTTCATGTCCTTAGCTAGAACACTGGTTAAATGCTGGTACATTTTCCAGTCTGCCCTTTTATAGTTCCACCTAGTGAGCGTGCTGCTGTCCGTGGTAAATTCATTGTGGATTTCCAGAAATACTGGTCTGTGGTCACTACCTCCAAGCTGCTTTCCAACAACACGTGTGATGTTCCATTCCAAGCCTGGTGAGTGGAATGCTAGGTCTGGTGTAGAGGTGGTGTGCCATGCTCTCGAGTAGAAGGTTGGCGAGTCTGCTGGCTGGTTAATAAGGATGAGATTATTTTCATCCTGCCAGCTCTCAAGTTCCTCACCTCTCTTGTCGATATGATCATAGCCCCAGCTCTGAGAGTGGCTGTTGAAGTCACCACACACCATAAGTCTCTCTTTGTCTGGAATTGTGTCTAGTGCCAATGGTTTATCATTTGGGCAGTAGTAGTTCAGGAGATGGAATTCTGCACTGTCTGTTTTTAGGTGGAGCATCTGGTATTCTGCCCCTTCCATATATACTTCAAGCTGACATGCGCTGATATTGTTTTTAACAAGTGTCAGAATTCCACCCTTTCGCCTGTCCTTTCGGTCAGATCGGTAGCACTGGTAGCCTCTGATTTTGAAGGCTATGTCGCTGCTGAGGTGTGTTTCTTGGATACAGCATATGTTAACTTGTTCTTCACTGAGGACATTTTCAAGTTCCAATTTTTTGCTGTATCCATCTCTTTTACTGTTGACACCCTCAGCATTCCAGTGCATTATTTTTATTGGTCGTTTGTTTGTTTGGCCAGTAGCTCTATTCCCTTGCCTCCTGGCTCCTCGGGGCAATTGAGAAGGACTTCCAGTAACTGAGGTTGGGCCCTTTCGAGGTATAGGGCCCGGCACCGTCCCTGCCTGAACGTCCGCCACAGGGCAGGCACCATGACTATTTATAGATGTAGACATGTTTCCATTGTGTTTTGTGCGTGGCATCCTGATTATCTGTGCGCCTTTTGGCTGGATGCCTTCGTCTTCAGCACTCTGCTTACTAGGGCAGGACTATGGTCCTGCTCGAGTGGGACTGCCCGACCAGTCTTAGTTTCCAGCCCCTGATGGCTGAACTAAGCCCCATCACCTCTGCACGGTGCTGGTCTCGATGGAGTCCAAGTATATAAATAGTGACCAGCGAAAATAATGACAATAATTTAAAAAATGTAATGAATGAAGCTCCCATAATTCTGTACAGAGGTCTTCTACTGCCAACTGTCTCGGGTTTGCTGTTGAATGATGATTAGTCTGATAGGCCACTTGTGAGACTTTCTGCATGCAATGTTATATGATATAAAATACATATTCTTAATCTAACCAGCTAAAATGAGGTGACCTACTTGATTTTCTGATTGAGAACATTTGAAATTTTTACCTGAGCTACAATGTATGATTTGCTGCTGGTATTTTCAGGAAACTGACAGGAAATTTTCACTTACAGCTGAGTGAAGGCAAGTTATTTCTAAGTTATAAAGGTATTGCAAATTAACTCAAGTTGAAAAAATGAAATATTTTGGCACCCTGTTAACATCAGAAGGTAGATGCTCAAATGAGAGCAGAACAGCACATGCCAAATCAACATTTCATAAAATTAGAACCATTTTATGCAATGGAAGACTATCAATGCAGACTGAAATTCGAGTGCTGAGATGTTATATCAAACCAATTCTCTTTTATGGATGTGAAGCATGGACTGTAAACAAAAATATTCAAAGCAAAATAGAGGCTACAGAGGTGTGGTTTTTGAGAAGAATTATGAAAATACTATGGACAACTAAGAAAACTAATGCAGAGGTTCTCATTGATTCTGGCATAAAAAAATCAATCATATCAAACATTAGGGGCAGGCAGTCAAGGTTTCTAGGGCATGTGCTAAGAACACAACGTGAACACTTAATAACCACTGGAAAGATCAAGGGAATAAGAGATAGGGGATGACAAAGAGAAATGTTGCTCGATGGACTAGTATTGTGGCTCAGTAGAAGTTCACCAATTGCCTATGCCATTCAGTATGGCACTTGATTGATAATAATAGGCAACAACTGCACAGAACTATAATAATAGGTAAACTTGGAAAAAAAATGGTAATGAAGTTTTGTTAATGACTGGAAACAAACAGGAAAATACACATAAATGTACGATAAATTGACATTTCGTTGATTCGTTGAAAAGGTCTTTATCAAGAGCACAAAAAAACATAATGATAAATTAAATTATGCAGCTTGCCTTGAAGAACAACCAACATTGTCCACGATCACAACAGAGCTAAAATGGTGAGTAGTATTTCAAATGATACATAATTAAACTCATTGAGCACAATAAAAAAAACAATAACTTAAATATCTAATAATTCTCTCAGGTGCACACATTCACAGCCTACCTGTTTTTGCTAACACTGCAAACATCCTCAATTCGCGACTTTTCACGTTTAAAATCGATTGATAGCTGATGTTCTTTACGTTCTTCGTGTATATAATTTAATTTGTCACTTTCATTTCTGCTAATCGTTGGCAAATTTACGTCAGTACCTCGTACGACACGCTGAAATAAATTTATTGGGGTTTGCGAAATAGCAGGTGGGATTTTTTGTGGTTGGTCTGTTTCCTTCTTATTTTGTCCCGTTTTGTATGCCAAATTTACAGAACTTCCATGCAACGTATTATTCCCTGTACAAGCTGGTGAGACAAATTTTGGACGTTTTGCGCCCCCAATGCCTATTTGACTAGGTGCTGCTGAACGTCTCATTTCCAGGATCTCCTTCCTATTGAAGGTTTGTTATGATCTTCCTAGACTACACTAACAAGAACTGTTTATTTTTGCCGCTACATTCACAACTTCCGTTTCCTACCAGATTCCGTATAAATTCAGAAATGTTTTTTTCTGCGTTGAAGTTCGTGTAAGCAAGCAAACCTGCAAATAAGTGAGTCTGCTATAACAAAGACAGGGTCCAGTCTATTAAAGTTGAAGGAAGCATGCCGAGGCTAATCCCTTATTTACAAAATTGGAGGGGGGTGGTAAGGTTCAAACACCCATCCCCCTTTTTATAGTCAGAACAAAACATTTAGCACTAGTAAAGCAAAATGAATTAAACAGGTTACTAAAACACTTACCTTGCCTATTAATAAAAATATATTTTAAAAAGTATATATAAAAAAACATACAATAAAACTAAACAGGACAATTCTCCACGTGTCAGCTCAAATTGAACCTTTTTCAAGAGACAAACAACAGAAAACAACAAAATAAAAAACAAAATAGATGACTAGATTTCATCAAGCACTAGTAAGCAAGCCAAGAATGTGGGTAAGTACTCCCCCCATCACTTTTAACGATTTTCCACAAAATTATGACAAAAAACTCCATTGAAAACTAAAAATACACCACAGAAACTGACAATTGGCCTTTTGGAGGGAACACTATAAGCGGGGGGGGGGGGGAGCTGAACACTGTTAACCCCCTCCCTCCAACTTATCTAATTTGTTTATCAACACCACGCTCGCAGCGTTCACTTTCATAGAACAATCAATGAAAGGTAATACTGCTGTAAAACTGTATAAAAAAAGTACTTACGTAGAACCCAATTGATAGTCTGTTAGCCGTCATCCAGTAAAACTATAGTAACTGTGTTCTACGTAAGTAGGGGCCTACTATGTTCAGTTTCATTGACAACTGGTGTCAATTTCCTTAAAAACGTATCGACCTAGAACTCGGTGATGATCTAAAAGATAGGTTGAAAACTTTTGGAAATGGGATCATTTGGCTTGACCAACCCTGGACTAAACGTTCAACAAATATATGACCTTATCCATAGCCCCATACATTACCTACCCCTAAGTGAATCATAATATCGTACATATGCAAACCTCACCAAAGAGAAGCAGTTCCAGCTATCACATTAGGGGTGAGTTACTGAAAGGCTTCATTACATATTGTAGACTCATTTTTGTTGATAATTTTGTATGATCCTCGAATAATATTATACATTTACAAATGACCACAGGCACTTAAAAAGAAAAACGTTTCCCACTAATTTTTCTAAATTATGTTTTTTTGTCTATTTTTTTATAACTGAAAATATAATCTGAACCACCCAACTCGTAACCAATAGCAACTGTTCTACTGATGCTTTTTGTTTTTAGCAAAAGTGCACACACAAAAATCTATATTATTTGTTTCACATTTGTAGGGAAAATGTTTCAAAATCAAACAATTTAAGCATAAAAACAATATTGTTGACGTCAACTTCTGTCAACCCCACCCCCACTTCCACCTTATCAACAAAATACATACTTTTTGAAATCCCCTCCCCTTAATTGTTGACGTAATTTATAGAAGTCCTTAGCAGATGCCTATTTTTTAATAAATCAATTAAATTAGCATAACGTTTCCTAATCACATGTAAGCTAAACCCTTCCAAAAAACCAAGTATAAACACAGTAGATATCACGACGTGCTGAGGTTAAGTGCTACTGATATCACATCAAAACTTTAGACTAGCCGTTCTGTAACGGTTATGGTACTTTTTCGTCATACGAGCTGACTCAACGACCACTATGGATTTCTCAGCGGGTATTTATCTTCGATTCACAAACTGGTACATATGATTTCAGCAACATATTTCATATTTCCTGCTACATATACTTCAAAATGTCATCTCTTATAGCATCAGAAAAGGTAAGTTTTTCTAAGTTTTAAAGTTTTAAGAGTAAGCAATTTTGTTTCTTACAAAAAACTATAGGCCTATCACTAATTTCTTATTGCCGTTATATTCTTGATTCTAAACTCCTATAAATCTAAATTAGTAGGCTATTATAGTAACTAACAAAATCAAAGAAATAAGTTAATTCAGGAGTTAGAACAGAGAGACACCTCGGGGGGGGGGGGGGGCTACCCCCTACCAGGAGCATCCACCGGTGGATGATAGTGGTAAAGCATCTAGAGGCCAGCTGCAAATAATCCTCTGGGTGAATAACCCTCTGGGCAAATCAGCCACTGACCAAACCGGTGTTGCTGACCACGAGTACGAAGAGGTATATCAGGCGGCGCTGATATCCCCACTGAAATACCCCATGTGTCCAGTGACTGGCAGCATCAAAGCGAGTATGAGCCGCTATAAACTCAGGTTGTTGGAGTGGGGTTAGTGACACTACTCCAGGAACGTGCCGGGGGGGGGGGGGTAGGGATAGGGTTTAGGTAGCGTTAGTGAGTTGAGTAAGGCAAAAAGAATTATGGATATTGAAACAAGAGAGAGAGAGCAATGCTCTTAATTCACCATCTCTGAGTGAGAGGTATCTTAGATCACAAGAAATAAACCACAGAGGAAGGATAATGAATCCCTGGCAACAAAATAATTATCATAGGAGAGGGGAACTCTGACTTAAAAACCCCTGGCAGATGGCGCTCGTTAACCCTGGTAGGCAAGCTGTCTAGAAGAAGGAAAACTCCAAAATGAAACCTCCACTGCCCTGTGGATAATCCTTGGATGGGTAATAGCTAGGGAAACACACTCTCGCCCAAAAGTAAGATGGAAGACGGAGACACCGGACCGAAAGGTACAAAATAGTCCAGCCAGGGCATGAATGCCAAGGCTGAAATATGTCAAATAAAAGGTTGCAGATAATTCGTGTTGGTGCTTCATCTGTGGAATCCCGTCAGGCGGCTAAGTGCCGGGCTCTAAGCCACGAAGGAGCCCACCCTCATCGACTGGTGTTACCTCTGCCTATATTTGTGGAGCCAGGAAAAGAGATCAGAGGAAAATAAGTACTGGTTAAAAAAAAATCACATATAGATCATGATGCAGACTCCAAAGAAAAGAATAAGCACTTGAAAATATTGCGGTGGAATGCAGAATGTGTCTACAATAAAAAGACTGCATTTGCAAACCGATTACATAAAGAGGAAACTGATATAGCATTTATCAAGATAAACAAAAATAGGTAGATGTGTTACTAACATAAAACAACATAACAACGAGATACAGACGACGTTTCGACTAAAATACTTTCAGCAGGACCAACGAAAGACAACAGTACAATGAATCTTACATGGAGACAAACGTGGTTATGATAGGGAGGAAAGAAAAGGAGAGATAGCGAATAGATAGCGGAGGAAGCAAAGATGGAGTAGCATAGCAGGGTGAAAGAGGGTGTGAGGAGAAGAAGTGAGGAAGGGAAAGTGCACAGATGTAGGTGAGGAGTGAAAATAGATAAGGTGTGATAGCAAGTAAAATAAGATAAATAGGATAAATTAAGATATTTACCTCAAAAGTGGCCACATACAATGAGTATTAGCATACGGTCAGTATGGGAGAACAAAAGAGTACGAGAGATCAGATGAGAGAGAGAGATGGAGAGAAAGAGGTCTATATGGCAAGAACAGACGAGAAAAAGAAAAAAGAAGAAGCCACAGAACATATATGAGTCACAACAAACATGTAGTCTTTATAACAGATGTAAAGTCAGTATTGCAGGCATTGAAAGATCCAAAGAACATGAGCATGAATGAACTTTCGGCCTGCTTACTACACCTCAGCAGTACTAACAAAGAAACAGTACTTCAGTGGATCCCAGGTAACTGTGGCATACATGGAAATTAAAAACCTGATCCCCTGGCAAAGAAAGGGGGATCACTGAAGAAAATAGAAAGTTATAATACGTACTATGAATGTAAGACCATGTTAAAAGCAGAATATAAGAACAAGTGGAAGTAGGTGCACCCAACCACAGAATCAAATGACCCCTACCATCAAATGTCACGCAAGGAACAAACCATCATCTTAAGATTACGAACTGGCCACAACAGACTGAGAAGTCACATGTTATGAAAGCTGAAGATTGGCGAGACAGACCTGTGCAACTGTGGACTGAGCCCAGAGACCGCAGAACATATTCTTCATGCCTGTCAACTCTACCAAGAAGAGAGGGAGAAAATATTGCCTAATGAGACGGCACTACTTCCAGACTTTAGGGGTTCCATGGATGACCTGAAACGAATCACACATGTCATTGAAGCTATTGGCTCTGTAAACCTGACTGAAGAACAAACCATAAAGGATGCATGGCAGATGGCAGTGTTCCTATTCTTGTCTCCCCTTTTCGGCCTTGGTAATGCTATGGTTATGATGAGTCAATATCATTGTACTCCGAGCAATCCATAGTGGCTCTATCTCCCCCAGAATATGATGAAGGATATACATGCTGGTGGTTCCTGTGGCTCACTGGTTAAACATTCTCATTCATCTCTGCAGGCATCCAGTTCTACTACTACCACACTTATTACTGAATTCTTCAAATCTCAACCTAGATGTGTCATCAATAGAGGTGTCCACATTAAGCAGGAGCTCATGAAGCAGTTTCAACACCTTGCTCTTATCTATGATCAACTATTGTCTATTGATGCCTTAGATATAAGTCTGTCCGCTCTCTCATTACTGTGTACACCATCATGACCCAGACAGTACAACCATGTGACATCTTGGAGTTTTGATGTAACTATAGATATCATCCAATTGTAAAAGCATGATGCCATTTTGAATCTTCCGAAGCATGGACTGGGAGTCTACAAGATAACTGTATTAGTATATATTCCCAGAGATCCACAAGGGGCTGCAGTAACTATCTCACCCTCATACTTAATGTAGTTATTCTGTATTCTCCGATGTGTACGGCTATGACTCTACCACCACTCAACTAGCTATAAAGCTCCCAACCAGATCTCTTCCCGAATCATAGATCCATTGTGAAACATAAAGACAGGCACCAAGTGGTTGTACATTCGTCATAATTTATAACAAAAATTTAAGTATATAAACGTTCTGATAATTTAATCTTCAAACATTTGCTTCAAATGTATAAATATATAGGCCCTAAGTCACATAGGCCTACAGAAATACATAGGTCTACACATCACTGGAGCATAAACACATAGAAGTCAAATTAATTAAGTATACTGTTTTTGTTTAATAAAAAAAAGGTAAGTATGCGGCGTTTAGTTAATAAAGCCCATGATTTTAGCGCCCCCTTTTTTTAAAATTCTATCGCAACGGCACACACACACACGGACACACCACAAACAGTGCATAGGCACAATTTCAATTATCAATTCATTACTTCAAAAACTGTTTTAAAAACGTTCATAGCACAAAGGTCACAACGGAGACCTATACTAGAAATTGACTAGAAATTAAGTGAAATATTTCCACAGAAGTCATTATTTTCTTCACAGTTCAACTATGCAAACAAAAAGTTCTGAATTATATAATATAGAATCAATAAGATTTATACTTCTTCTTCTGCGTTCACTCTCTGATAACTAATACGAAATTTCGTGTGATTTCCGCCGGATAGCGTGAAGCACGTTGTGCTGCACGTTTATAGCATAGCTGCGTTATTTGCACATTGGAAGGTCCAGCACATCCGTTTTCGCCATGTCATTAATTCGGGCGGGCTATCCTAGCATGTGACAGCCTTCATATCTGTCGCCAGACGGCGAACGTGTATCGACTCTGCGCAATAATGGTTTATTACCCACTACACCCTTGGACGTTTCAGGCCAAAACATGTCCCTGGGTGGCAGTCTTCGCGGAGGCAGTAATCATAGATATAGACTTGGGTGGACTACGTTTGTCTCGTACGAGGTGTTCCGCTGGCAGTGAACTCGTCTCGCGTAATTAGACGTATTTTGCCTATGCCCATCGGGTACTAAACCCTTTCTCTCGCGAGCATGATTTCAATATAGGAAAAACTCGACTGCAGAGTTCGTTCGCCCTCTTAGCCAAACTGAAATGCTCCGATATCGTAAACCACTCGTCTGCGTCTCTACACATATTTAGGAGCAACAGGGGCTAGAAGTTTGTTATCGAGCTGAGCAAAACTTTAGTTCCCATATCCTTGTAACGTTTTCTTGTTCCTTTTGCACGTAACGCTGCCCTCTGGCGCTGTAATGCCCCCTCATTGTACTCAATATGTTATCCTTACGGAGACGAGAGCACAACTCTCAATATTCATCATGGCATCTACTAATTTCGTGACATTTGCATTGGCCTCCCCTCCAATGTTCAAGTAATACTGTCTTGCGTCACTGTGTGTCGACAGTGCCGCAGAGGTATCGGAGATATTAGTCTTTTTTCGGTAAATTCTCATTCTATCTGCTACCTCCACATTCACGTGAAAAGATGTTGTCCCCGAAAACAGCATGAGCAGCTGTATTTCTGTTTCAGGGTGCACCACGAGGAGGTACTTTTGGACTCTTGGTTATCTGCTAATCCTGGGCCTGCACGAGAGCACGGTAGTACTCTATGCATATCTGCCTAATGCCCGTGTATTTGCCAAGGCCCGAGATAGGAGCAAATAATAGCAACACTGTTTACCTTCTATGTATGTCGTAAGAGTCAACTTGTGAGGTTATGGTATTCTATCCACCTACTTCCTGTTTAGGGTTGTTACCCTACACTGGAACATTTATCCCTTAGGAGGTTATGGGATAGATTTAGGTGTCCCATCCCATATGGGGTCAAATTCCCCAACGCCATGCTGAAGTCGAATGTACCTGGTCGAAAGGTGCAGACATCGTAACAATGCTGTAAACGATGACACGCGTTCCGTTCCCCGGACTACATCATACTAATCCGCAGGTGGTTGAGAACGTACGCAGAAGAAGAAGAATGAGGTTCAGAATTCACCCTCTGAAGAAAGCAATTTCACAACAATTGTCCTTCACACCGTTACGACAACATCAATTATCTTTTGGCTGATGAGACTGATCATTTATCCCTGGCGTAAACTGTGATTCGCCAGCCAATAAAAAGCTCGGGAAAAGTTCGCTCCGCAAATTTAAAGGATGTTTGGGATCCGCACAAAGAATAATGCTAAAAAAAGACTTTGGTAAATGACTATACAGATACTAGATACTGGTTTTATTTGAAAATGTTTGAAAATCATTTTATGGCTATCTTTCAGCCATTACGCCCGATTTCTACTGGCGTCTCTGTATTTCTTTGTTCGTTACCATGGACAATACAAGACTTGTGGACTAAATTTGGATTCATCCTTCAAAAGTGAAGCATTTGACTTTTATTGTGATTGTCTTTAGCTGTCAACACAAAGTAGACACAAAGTGACAAATGAAAACCACGGGAAGAGTCAAATACTATAAAGGATGAATCCCGATTAGCAAGCAAGAGTGTATAAATGAAGAAAGTCACGATAACATTGTTCAGTATTTGTCAAAGCTGAAATCATATATTTCTAAACGAGTGACTTGCTTTGTTATCACTTCTACTACCAGGGAAAAAATGGGTGAGGTCAGCTATAAAAACCAGAACCAGATATTTTAGCAGGATAAAAAAAAACAATATCGATGGGGTCTTTGTTACCTCTAATATTTTATGGTAGTGTGTCCTGATATAACCTAATTGGACTTTGTCCGCTGGTTGAAAGGGGCACGCCTCTCCAAAAGAGAGGCAAACTCATTAACTACCTTTAGCAGGATAAGACAATACAATGAGTCAATTTCCTTGATCGTTGAGCAAAAACCAACAAAAAATATATGAGATATCCTTTCGAGTGTCTCATAATGGAATTTTGCTTTCATGACAGGAAATATTCTTTAGGTTTATACTTAGAACCGAAATAACTAAAGAATAAAGGTGGGGATACAGCGTATACCCAGAAAAAAGCAGTTGGTTTATATGCATATGGAGAATTTTGAATTCATTTAATACGTAACAGCCACCAATATCGTGTTATAGTGAAGGTAGTATCATACTTGTATTGTTGTATTTCTTTGGGGTGTAAGAAGATAACTAAAAATTTTAATTAAAGCATATGTAAGTGACTGAAACTGTAGTTGATCGTGTATTTGGTTCCAAACGCGATCATATTAAGTAAAGAGAAATTGCGATAATCGTCAATCTCTAGACCACTGTTTCCCAACATTTTTTTAAACCATGTCCCACCTACGTCTTTCTAAAATTCGTATGCACCCCTAAGTAACATATACATACCTTTTTATATTAAAAAAATGATTTATTCCAAATGAAGTCTAATTACAACTTGTTTGAATTGCCCCTCTGTACAATCTAATTACACCCCTGTGGGGCGTGAGACTCACGTTGGAAAACTCTACTCCAGACCATTCGAGGATATTTCCCAGATTGTGGCCGCTTCACATGCTACAGCTGATGAAGTCTACATGTGAGAGCTAGATGAGGATGGGATCAGAGTATGAGAAACTGTATTCCTGGTACGCATGACGCGTTCCACCACCAATGCAACTGGTTAGGCTAGTTTCTTAAATATCTTTCGAAATTTCCAATTTTATTATCGTCCATTTGATGCCGCAGATTGTATGATATGATTACAGTATTAAGATTGTGTTGTTGTATCTTCTCTGTGGTGTGAGGAGATAACTACGAAATCAAATTCTGGCGTAGACTACCTTGCACAAGTGACTGAAATTATAGCTGGTGATGTATATGAATTAAAGCGCAGTTAAAGTGATTGGAAAAGTTGATCTAATCGTGAACCTCACCCTCTTACGATTTCAAAACAGTGGCAATACAAAGTCGAGACGATTGAAAATAGTACAGAATGCAAGATTACCATGATACGAGACGATTGAAAATAGTACAGAATGCAAGATTACCATGATATTTTGAGTGCTTCACCATATTGTATACGAGTAATACCGCTCCGCTGTGCCATCTGATAGTTTCATCCACGTAGTCCACCAAGACCATATTTACGATGATCATAGTTTCATCAATTGCTCTCACTTAAATTTGTTTCTATATGGAGGATTCTTCCAGAATGTATAACACGTGATTCTTCCCTTCACATGTTACAGCTAATGAAATTCACATGTGAGAGTTAGCGGGTAGGCTCAGAGTATGACAAACATTATTCATAGTAAGCACGACGTGTTCCACTGCAAATGTAACGCTATCGGTGTTTGTTTTAGTTTGTGTGTTAATCTCTATAGAAACTCCTATTTATTTTCATCATATGTGATGCTCATAATATAAAATGAATTAGTATCTTCTGTAAATAATCAGCAAACCTTTACACACTCATTTGAAGCAAATATACCCGATCTCTCATTACCATGCACCCAATGCTTGATTAGGGAAAGGCATACCTATATTTGTTCAGTATAAAATTTGTTCAAAAGTCACAGGTTGTCTGCCTATCCACCAACTTTCCTTAGTCGTATCCTACTTCATGACGAACTATCTCATTTTTCTGTCAATTTTGTGTGTGTGTCCCATCTGCAAATCTAGTATTTCTCGCCACTTAGGAGTCTGTCACAAAAAAGATAAGGGTGCAATGTCCACCGGTCTGTATCTATTCAACATCCACCAGGATTACCTGATGAAAGACAAAAAGTAAGAAATTGAGACAAGACTATTTTTTGCAGTGACTTTTTCACAGATTGACAGAGTGTCATCAACTTTACCAAATCGCCTCCAACGGGTGCTGGAAATAAGACAGTAACCCTATTCTTTACACAGTTAACTAGAAGTCTATATCTCGGTAGCCCACAGGAAGTGAGGAATGGAGTGTATTAATAAAATATCACTTATATCTACAAGTTACATGTGGTACACATTATTACCTAGTTGGTATATGCACAACTAATACGGGAAAAACCGAAAACAATCAGCAGACATTTAAATCATAATATTATATCACAAATAACCAAAACGAAAATGTGCTACCAATGGACATGGTCCCTGACAGAGAAACTAGAACAAAAACACGCTGTATGAGAAATTAAGTGCCCGAGAAATGCAATGGGGGTAACAAAAAAAGAGAGAATAAACAATGACATTATAAGAAATCTGGTGAAAACAATATCGTGCAAAGAATACATAGACACACAAAAGATGAAATGGTTCGGCCACCTAATTAGAATGGAACTATATCGTATTTTATCGATTGCCTTCAATATAAGATCACATGAAAGAGAACGAGGGAAAAATCCAGACGAAGTTGGATAGATGACATCACAGTTATACTAGAACACCAAGGCTGCACTATGGTAGCGACATAACAGCAAAAGAAAGAAGACTTCAGCTCCCCATGACGCCTAGCGCCACGAGAGGATATGACAAAACAGGACAAGACAAATAACCAAATAACGATTTACATGAATTATGCAACCACTCGAAATTTTTAAGAGTCATCTCGTACATCCGCGTTAAAGGATATTCTAAGGTGAAGTCTTGTGCACGTTTGAGCTCTTTCAGGGCCTAACTGCCACTTGGGACAGGGATGATTGCTGATAAGATCTCCGGATTGACCGCCATAGCGGAGGTTAGGGCTACAGCCGGCGAGCCCTTGTTAGGACTTATTGCGCCCCAATAGAGACTGGGGGAATTGCCGATGAGCCCTTCTCAGTGCTAACGGCTCCCGAGAAGACTGGGGCCTCTGTCGGCGAGCCCTTCCTCAGGACTAACGACTCACAAGAAGAGTAGTGTTGCTGCCGGTTTGCCCTTCTTAGGGCTGACCGTCTAAACGTAGCCAGGCTGCTGCTGGTAAGCCCTTCTCAGGGCTACAGCCCTCGTGGAGGGCGAAAACTTCTCGTGGCTGACTGCACAGAGGAGTCTGGGCTGCTGCCAGCGATCCATCTCAGGGCTGACCACTCCACGGAGACAGGGTTTGCTGCTGTTGTGCTCTTGTCAGGACTGATACCCCAACGGAGACAAAGGATGCGAACATCTCCCAGGACTGAATGCCAGATACTGGGGTTGCTGGTGATGAGCCTAAGCATAGGCTAAGGCTGCAGCCGCGATCCCTTCTCAGGACTGACCGTCCACAAGGAGGCTAGGGGCTGCTGCCAGCCAGCCCTTCTCATAGTTGATTGCCCCAACGAAGATAGGGCCAACTTCCGCTAAACCCTTTTTAAGGTTGACAGCTCCTAAGGTGACTGGGGCTGCTGCAGCTAAGCCCTTCTCAGGGCTGACCACACCACGGAGACAGGGACTGCTGCCGACAACCCTTTTTAGGACTGATCGCCTTTGATTCTGATTCGCTTTGACCCTGTATGGGATGGGGCAACCATCTCATCCCAAAAAGTTCTTAGTAATACTTACGATTTTTGTTGCAGGTAAGAATGTCGCTATTCTTTGCTTCCCTATCAACACAAGTACGACAAGTACATCAATAATAATTAGAGGGCTCTGTATAATTTAAAGAAAACCCAACCATAACAACAAGGTCTGCCGCCTGTGTCACACTGTTTTGTGCACTGCTGCTGAGAGTTTAACGTGTTAGAAATAGTTCAAAACACAAATGGCTATTATCCGGAGTGTAATGATAGTTGCATGCCCGTAGAGATGAGTGGTGAGAGGAGATATACTCTCTTCTCCCTATACGAAAATAGAAGAAACCAATTTAAAACATGAACAAACTCTTTCAGTGAACTACCCGGAAACATATATCCAACTGTGGCTTTTATATATCAAATATAAAATCTGAAAGCTATTAGTAGTCTCTTGTGACATGCATGACAGATCAGAATGTTACCAATTTTTGTTTCCCCTTCAGGCACTGTCAGCACACAAAAAGGTTCAGTTCTCTCCTTCAGATAATGTAGCCTCACAATTAACACTACGGAGGATGCACAAACATCAAATAAAATAGCAAACCGCACGACCATACGTTTTTTCTATGACAATGGAACTGAAAAGCTATTAATTTTCAAAATGCTTCATACCAAAATAAATAAATAAGCTTAGTTTTTTCCCCAAAACTACCAATGTGTAAAGTATTATAACAATGGGGAGGGGGATGGGTTGGCGATTCATGCTAAAATATATTATAAACATAGCCCTATATGTAAACACTGTAGTGTATTTTATATACCCACCTTTTTTCCCCTAAGCACTGGGCCCATATAATATATACACACGCTTGACATCTAAAGCTCACAGTCACTACCCCTACGCCTTATGGCAAGTGTGGATATGCTGACTACCTGGGAATGGAGAATAGACTTTACTTAACTGTTTTTAATATTTCAAACAAAGAGTTTAAAAAAAAAATAAAGTTTGAGTTGAAACACTGCTGAGAAATCAACTGCAAACAATAACAATCATGCGAGAGTTATCCCACGGTTCTCAAACTTTGAAAACAAAGTTAGTTCCGTTATTAATACATCCTGCCGAAAAGTTTATAGAAACAATAGGGTGAGTACCAATTATTATTTGGCATCCTATTGCCATATCTCAGGATAAGAGATTTATGTTTGTTGAGCTCTAGGTCTTGCATTATATATTAAATTATTGTTAGGTTAGATGTCTCCCTAGTATTTCTTTTATCATATTTTATGTGTTATGTTCTGTTCGCAACTTGGATGGACTCAGTGTTGTGTAACTCAACTGTAACTTAGTGTAAGTTACAGTGACTACACCGTCAACAAAGTCTCAACCGTCCATATTGTTCTTGTATTTATGAGCTCCATTTTTGTCTGAAAACCTTCTTTGGTTACATATAACATTATATAGTCTATCTTTGCTTGAAGGGTTGTGGTGCATGGGCAATGCGTTTCTCGCAATTGTTCATACTGGGGACAGTTCTGCAGAATATGTTTAGAGGTTTGTTCATCTGTTCCACAATTGCACAGCACAGTGGTGTGGTACACTTACACTCAACTCACACATGACACGTCACACACCAGTAGCATCCTGTGCTGGTGAATGTGCATTCATTTGTGTCTTGCCCTCAGGCAAAGTATGGTGACGTCCTACCGATTTAGTTAGTGGTAGGCATCTTTTGTCATGCTGTGATGTTCACTTCTGATGGTTTGTTACAAACTTTGTATAGCTCTCTTCTTTTGATATGATACTTCAATTTATTCCAGCATACTCTCCTCCCTCTGGCTAACTCATTATCCCTCTCATTTCTTGGGACATCACAGTGCACAGTGTGATGGTACACACTGAAGTACAGTTGTGCTATTTTTTGCTTGCTGTATTGGTTAGTTTATCTCTTAGACTAGGTGTTGTAATTTACCACCACTGAGTGCCCGCATAATTAATAGTGCATCTGTGAAGATGACCACTTGTTGACATTAAGAGACAGTGTCAAGTATCATGAGTGCAGCTTGTTCTATTGCTTGAACCTCAGCATTGTAGTGGGAGCAGAACTTTCCTGTAGAGAGAGATTGTGTTTCAGAACAATGGCCAAGATAGGCCTATGTTATAAAAGGCCAGTCCACTGCATTTGAAATTCCATCTGTAAATGCATATATCCACAATTGTTCAGGAAATTCTTCATAGATCATGCTCATTGCAGCAGTTAGCTTTTGAAGATAATTTGTTTCTTTTTCTTTGAGACTGCTGATTGATGTGTTTATTTGTAGGGAATCATTAGTTTTGAACTAACTCCCATGGTTCAGGGTAAAGGGTAGGTAGCAGGGGTGATGATTTTATGGGTACATCTGTTTGATACTGTCTTCTTAGCATTTTTCTATGATGAAAAATATCCATCATCCTTGTAAAAGGCATTTATCTTCACTTCAGCTTCTATTTTATTAACTTTTAAATACATCATAATTAAATTAGTCATTGCTTTAGCCTTCTACATATACAATACTTATTAAGTTACGAGAAGTAATATTTGAAGTTTTTTTGGTGGACTGTAAAAACTAAATAAGGGTACGGAGTAATTTTTTGAGATATTAGAAAGTAAACTTCATGATAATGTTTCCTTCACAAAGGAGCTAATTTCTATTGTCTGTGCATCCTTGTTAGTTAGATTAGAGCTTTTTTGCTACATATACTGAAGCACAGTCATGGTTTGTTAGTTTTTGTGTGCATTAAAAGTAATGGCAACATATGGTTTCGAGACGTGGGCATTGGCATCCACAATGAAAAAGAAAATTTTGACTTCGAAATGAAATGTTATGGAAAGGTCCTAAGAATATCATGAACAGAAAGATGAAACTACACAGGTGTCTGCAAAGATCTGAACATAGAAGAAGACTGACTCCTCACAAATATTTAAAAAAAACAACCCAAACTAATATATATATATATTATTGGACACTTAAAAAGACACAATGGTTTAGAAAGATTAATCATGGAGGGAAAAGTTCCAGGAAAGGAAACAAGCGGAAAACCAAAACAACAATGGATACAGGATATTGAACACTTTCTAAACTTGACACTCAAAGAGGCTTGGTATCTTGCACAGAACCAAGAGGCTTACAGAGTGGCAGTGAGGACAATCTGTAAATGATACGTCACATAGATAGATTGATATTAAATTTGGTGATGTGAGTATGGTAAAAGGGACAACCAGAATTTTTTTTTTTAATAAATAGAAGGCTGTGTTGAATACAGTAGGTTTTAATAGGAAGCTTAGCTATTTTAAACGGTTTTATACAAGCCGGATTTAGACTTGATAGGGCCCTAAGCTATTTGAGATATGGGGCCCTTTAACGATTAAGAATATATATATAGTGTAATAAAAAATTCTTTTGGGGCCACATAAGTGGGGGCTATAGCTTGTTCAGCTCATAGGTAAACTCGGCACTGGTTTTATAAGATTACCAATTAAGTGCTCACAGAAAGAACTAAACAGCAGACACCAATAGAGAAAATAAGGAGCCCAGTATAAATCATTGTAAGGTGGGCATTAACTGGAATCTGCAGGGAAGAAGTTTTTCAAGAAGAAAATTATTATAGACATCCTCTACATCTACTGCCACCACAACCGTCTCTGGCTTTGATTAGAATTCCTTATAAGCATCTTATACTAGCATGGTGGTATTATGTTTCTTTTCCTGGTCAGTAGCTACTCAGGGTGTTAGGGAGGGCGTGTTAAGTCTCTTTAGATGATATATCACCCTTCTAGAAATATTTTTTTCTAGTAATTTCCTGTACTTTTTGTTTTGCAAGGTGATGATATGATAGCTACTAAGCAACCTAGGATCCTTTTCCTATTTATGCAGCGGTCACAAGTAGTTATGGAGCCAATCCTCTGGCATTGTATCATTCTGTATACTACTTACTACTATTGAATAAATTCACAACAGCATCAATGTCCACCCCGTGCTGCTGAATGAGATAGTACTGGTCACTATTAGGTTCAGGTGCAGTGCTGTTCCTGCTTTTTAAGGCATGTGCAATAGCATCTTTGTTATTAATTGAGGTCAACTCCTTGAAATAGAGATGGGGCTTAGTCAAGCCAACAGAGGCTGGAAACAAAGAGTGGTCGGATCATCCCTGAAATTGAACAGGACCATGGTCCTGCCCAAGCAGTCACTGGTGCTTAAGTCAGAGATACCAGGCAGATAGGCACACCAGCAACCATGTTATTTCGCAACATGACTAGATAACGTCTTTACAACAGCAAAAAATTAATTGAGCATACCAGTATTTTCTAATGTTGGCAATATTTTAAAGAACTCTGTAAATCAGAGGAGATCTATGTAAATAGAAGACTTGTTTCACAATTTTGTACGCACACATCCAATGACATGAAAACCTGTTACAATTTGGTGTTACTAATAAAGTGTAATATTAATACGGTGTTATATTAATAAGGTGTAATATTAATAATATTTGTATCTTTTTAATTAGTGATGACAGGTATTTGGAACACATATTTATTTATTCATTATTATTACTTTGATGTTTTTACTATTGGTCACCTGTGACCGCACAGTTTATAAGGACTGCATAACTCAAGTGAATAGATAGAATAGAGAAAGTAAATATAATGCTGTATTATACTGTTTTACATTTTCATAAGTTTTAAATCACCAATTGTGGACAATTATAGAAAGCATGAGATTTCAACAACACGTCATAATGTTTTATCAAAAACACGAAGCAGTAGTCAAATGGGATGACAAAATATTGGATTGTTCAATGTCTAGAAAGGAGTATGGCGAGGATGCTCTCTATCCCCATATCTGTTTAACATTTATGTAGAAAACACACTGAGAAACATAAGAGATGATCAGGTTCATGCAGGGTTTCATCCTCTTAACATCAGAGTACAAACATTCTAGAAATTAGATATGCAGATGAAACATTTCTTTTAACAACCAGGAGGAAATTCTGAAACAACTTATTCTATCAACAAAAATGCAGTGAAACCCAGAATATGTACTAAATATAAAAAAACCAAAAGGCATGACAATAAATAAGTCGAAACCCGACATCATAAATGATAACCATGAACTGGAAGATGTTATTAATATTTAGTAATTTGGTGGAGAGCAAAGGTATATGAATTGCTCTCGTGCAATCCCAGGGTAAGCAGATAACCAAGATTCTAAAAGCACCTCCTCACAGTGCACCCTGAAAACACTGCTTTGAAGCTAATACAAAGCAGTCTGGCTAGTGGTTTTTTGATTGTGCCCAGGTAGTGTAGAACAAGACATAATGAGAATTGGTTACAAAGGACAAACAATATCAATTAACATCTCTTGGCTTCAACAGCCAAAAACACTGTTCAAGACAACAGCTTACCTGGACTTCTGGGTTGTCATGTGTGAAAGCTCACTAAGGCAAGAATGGTGAGAAAGACTAAGGAGAAGTATGATTAGAATTGACAATCAATAAAAGGTAATATAGCTGTGAAACGAAACAACAATAATACTTACCTGATATATGGAACACAGATTTTTTTAAGTTTCACTTGAACACAACTGACAAACTATCACTAAAGGGCTATGGGGTGTAAACATGAAAAAATACAAATGACAATACACAAGACATTTTCAACATTTCAAACCATTAGGTCTTTGTCAAGAATACATACAAAACAAAGAGTGAAAAACAATGAAAACAGTAAAAACAATGTTACCACCACAGAGGCACAAGAGACACTATTGGCATGCAAACAATAAGAAGTTCAAGGTGACAATGACGTACATCATCAATATCACAAATCTAACGTACGTCAAATAAGTGAAAGCAATGTCCATGCCTGCTTTCTGTTGTCTTCTAGCAGCAGGTTGTGTGAAATGATAAAGCCAGTGTACCATACTGACCAGATATGAAGAAAATGTGGGCAGAAGCTCAAAACTCGGATGAGGTGTTCATGATGTTAGGTTCATTCCTAGTTCACTGCTACTGTTTAAGTAATTACCTATGCTGGGGGAGGCTTATGATTGAGATATGGGCCAGTACCTGGGGACATGGGGCAATGACATCTAATTACATGTGACAAGTTCATAGACGAAGGAATATCTTGTATGAGATAGACATAGTGAGCCGAAGTCTAAAATCCAGCTCTCCATCTGAAACTGCCTCTCAGGAACATGCTTTGGCCTGCACGTCTAAGGGTACAGTGGGTAATGAAACCATCACCATTTCATAGGTGTAGAACAGATACTCATTTGCCTTGTGACAGGAAGGCTGTAATAGGCTAGGGAATATCACCTGAAATAAAAGCATGCCAAAATGAGATGTGCTGGGCCAGAAGGCATAAGTAATGCAGCTTTGCCGTTAACCAGCAATACAATGTACTTCATGTTTTCTCTAGAAATCAATCACAATTTTATGTTGATTATCATAGCGAGCGCAGAAGTAGTAATTTTGTGCAAACAAACAGTACAGGGGATTCTGTAGCAGAGAAATCAAGAGAAGAATTACAATAGTGACTTCAAAACTAATTCAAATAAAAAATCTTTGTCAAGGTACTAGCTAAATTATATCTTTTTGATTAGAGCAAGAATACCTCCAGTAGTAATTTATTGCTGTGAAATATGAACACTTATAACTCGATGACAAAGGGAATTGCTTCCTTCACAATGAAATGATACGGATAAGGATTTTGAGAATACCATGGACAATGAAAAAGACATGCTTAAATTTTGTTTACACTTGTCTGAATGACTGAGGACAGAGGTGTTTGAAGGGCTTTTTATGCTGATGTGCCCAAGGTTGAACCCTCATGATCCTGATGGATTATGGGTCCTATTATATTATTATATATAGATCAGTCTATATGATTAAAACCAAAGAATAAACAGTATTACTGTATAGATTGGCTGTACTTTATCAATGCTATATTATTTTGATTTTGGAGACCAAAAGATTCCATCCTAGCTTTATTGGGCCAGAATCTGAGGAACAACCTGGGAAGGACAAGTCTGCTCGCTCTTGTGAAATGGTGAATGAAAAATGCATGAGTAGATAGGATTTTCACTGCATGCTCTGATAAATGCTTGTTTTTGTGTTAGTTAAGTAAGTCGTCAGATCATTGTCATGGTACTCTACACATTTCCATAGGTGCTCCGATCTCATATTCAGTATATCCTTCAGCATATGGTAACTGATTGTGCTTTTCTGTGCTGGTGATAACTCTTTTGATTCCTATATGCTGCTTATTTCTTGTAATACTATGCTTCACTCACAGGTCCTGCGTTCTAACAAACATGGAAGAAGAAATACGCCCATCTTCAAACTGGTCTCATTGATTGCATTCAAAATATCAATAGTGTATATTGATATTATATCAATATTATCAATAATATATAAAGTTTGTCTGCTATTTCACAGCCATGTTTTCAGGTACAAAAATGAAAGTCATCAATTTTTATCATCAACTCTAGCCACTGATGGAGTAAATAGCTGTATTTGATCTTTCAGAGCGTACTCATAGAATCAGTCAGAAAACAGATAACTGTGGCACTCTGAAACTTCATCCGTATTATTGACCTAGCCACTGCTATAACCTCCATCATCATACTGTTAGTGGTTGTATAGAAAGCACCACTTTCTTCCCTAATAGACTTCCCTCTGATTTGAACTGTAAAAAACTTACTTCCTGTGGTGTAGAAATGAATGTATCAATCTTGCAACAATGCCTTTATCATGATATGGTAACAGAACAAAGACACACACAAATAATGAAATGAAACCTAAAATATGAAGCTTGTGTTGATTGCATGAGATGAAACATACAAATTTATTAATTTCATTAGTAATATGTTTTTAAGGCTTAGTTGTACATATTTGTCTCTCCTACTTTAGCAACATTTCTCAAACTGGGTCCCGTGGATACCTAAGGTTTTTTCGCAAAAGGAAGTTAGGGGTTCCGTATGAAATGGTGATGAACAGTTAATCTTATGTATTTAAAGTTATTTTGTGTCTAATTTCATATTTGTAATTTTATTATATAATATTCATATAACATTTTACTTGATTTATGTTATTTATTTTCCACATAGTCAAATATACGATATCTGTTTTAATTATGTCATATGTGTTATGTATGGTATATATATATATATATATATACATACAAACACACACACACACACACTAGAAGCAATGCCCGGCGTTGTCAGGGTGAGAATAAAACTAAAAAGAAAAATAGTATAGAAGTGAATATTTTTCTTAAATTGTAGCGATGACTTGGATCAAACACTCGCGGCCACAGCCCCTTCCATAATAGACAGAACTTGTACCAATTGAACTATTTCAGACACATGAATGACAGTGTAAAAATGTAGCTTTATAAAAGTTTTATCACACTCATGTGAGTCATGTGGCATATTCGGTTCTTTCCTAGTAGATACCAATACACTGTTGAGGTATTTAATCCCACTTTTTAGATATTCACTGTGCACAACAATGTGCTGGTATTTGTTGCTACATACAATAACAAACATGGCTGCTGCTAACTAAAACATGACAGATTGAGTCTCCCCAGAATTATGCAGGAATCTGTTGTGTTTCTACAAAGCAGAAAATGTACTACCGGGTACTTGTTGATAATATCTGTACTCTACATTTCATCTGCTGTCTACACACTGGTGTGGGGGCTCTATCAGTGTGTAACGTGTGGAAATAATGAGTGCACAGTACAAATGATTGCCATTTTACTATCTGCTCTGGACGGTGGCCATGGAAGGCGGAACCCGCTAGGGAGTGTGTAACAACTCACCTGCTGAATCAACCAGCCCTGTCGTCTCGGCGTAGAATCAGTACACATTCGCTGCCTAGTGACAGATAGGAAGGCTGTCACAGGCTAGGGTAGCCCACCTGAATTGTCAAGGCATGCCGAAATTGGATGTGCTAGGCCTGCAAGGCGCATAACGGTGGCACAACGTAATTACGCTCCTGGCGGAAATCACACAGATATCCGTGCTGGTTACAATGGAGCGAACGCAAAACAAACAATCTGCGCTTATGGAAGCACAGTGAAAATAATGATGCTCTGCACATTGCATGAGTGTGGAGTAGCGTGGAATGGAGAAACAATACACATGTGTCACATCTCAATAGCATCTTAAAAGTTATCATGCAGAATTTATTTGGCCATCGAGGACAACAACCACAGACACCACATTTCACGCTCCTCTCGTTCTTATGCAAGATTACTTGTCCCAATGCTGCTGAAGATGGATGTGTCGGGTCATTGGCACAAATAAAACGGTGGCACAACGCATTTCCATTCTCTGGACTACATTCTGCTGGAAATCTAGTTGGACGTCCTGCTACAAGAGAATTCAGCTGGAGTTTGAGAATGTACGCCGAAGAAGAACTTGTCCCAATAAAACGTTGGATGTACATGCAGTGTAGAATGAGGGATTAGAAGAGAGTTGTTAGCATGGCAAGTGCAATGTATGTGATACAACTATTACTGCGTTCAAACCTCAGCCTAAATTGCATGAGGTTGGATTATCTTAATTACCGGGTATCTTGTGTTCAAACTCAAAGTTCCTGTCAAATGATAGGATATGATATTCAGATCTTTCTGGAGAGGACATACATTTATGATATGATGTTAAGTGGATCTTCATTTTCAAGTACATTATTCTGCAAACATAATATATCAACTAGGTACTTGAATACCTTAAGATAATGACCACTAAGTAAACTTGTGGAGTGCTTGGATGCGCAGTAAGTGTTAGTCTTTACAAGTCAACATTATTTAACAGTTTACACTGAATGGGATTCACTTGGTTACAAGCTCACTGACTTATTGTTCAAAGAGTTTTGTGTTCGAGAACAAAAATGCTCATTTTCTGATTGACTCAGCTGTAGACATGCACATATAGAAAAGTAAACACATCAAGAAAGAGAACTGACTCCTTGACCTCAAAGAAAACTGAGGTAGAGCTACCATACACTCCTATGGCAAGATCTTATATTGGACTACTGTTTACTTTAGATTTGTTTACTGTGTTGTTTGGACTAAGTGAGCACAAAGCTACCTTTAAATATGTACTTGCAGCACTTTATCACAAGTGTGCAGGAGGTCGGAAGGTCTTTTCAGTGACCCATTGGGCCAATCACCATGTGATAACAATCCCCTAACATGATATAACCACGATATAATAGTCTTCTTCTTCTTCGTTCATTCTCAGACTCCTGCAGATTAGCAGAATGTAGTCCAGAGAATAGATTGCGTTGTCATGGTTTACAACTTTGCTGCAATATCTACAATTTTCAACCTGACACATTCGACTTCAGCATGGCTTCTGGGTCACTCTTACCCTCTATGGAATGGGACAGCCAACTTCGTCCAAAAATCTCAGTAGTCGCCATATATATATATATATATATATATATCATCATCATCAGGTGCCATGCTGAGTGGCGTAGGCGGTCATGGCTCTCCACAGCTCTGTCCACAGTATTATGTATCAAAGTCGTTGTTGTTTCCTTGCCGTGCCAGGTTGTCAAACTGACTAATATTTTCTCATGTTGTCACCCTCTGTCTCTGGTGCTTTCAATCTTGCCTGTTGTGATTATGTTCTCTAAACCTGCCTGTCTCATTAAGTGGCCAAAAAAGTAAGATTGCCTTTTTCTTATATTGTTGATTAAGGTCCGTTTCGCATTTAACTCTTTCAACACCTCTACATTAGTTTTTCTGGCAGTCCATGGTATTCTCAGCATTCTTCAGTAGAACCACATCTCTGTTTCCTCCAATCTCCCACTTTCCAGTTTGTTTATATCCCAAGACTCGCACCCATATGTTAGTATAGGGGTTATATAGCACTGCAGAACTCTCTCACCTCTAATGACAAGGTCTTATTACACAGTATATTTTTCATTTTTCTGAATGTTGTTTTTGCCTGTCCTATTCTGCATCTTATTTCTGTTGAACATCCATCTGCTGTAATCATTGTACCTAGATATTTGAACTGGTGGACCTGTTTTAATACTATATCATTCACTATGATCTTGCAAGGTGTATTTTGTTTCTTTGAAATAACCATTACTTCTGTTTTCTTGATATTTAGGAAGAGGCCTTTCTCTTTACTTTCTGTGACTACTACTTTAATTAAATTTTGAAGGTCTTCCTCACTTTTTGCAATCAGAACAGTGTCATCTGCATATCTCAAATTATTTATGTTATGTCCTCCCACTGATATTCCTGGGATATCTACTATTGCACGCAATATGTTTTCACTGTATAAAGAGAACAGGTCTGGTGAAAGCACGCATCCCTGTCTGACTCCTTATAATATAAATATTTATATAAATACTCTACAATATAAATATTTTGTATTTATTTATGTAGCGGTTCCACAAGATATGAATATTGTTTAAATGGTTCTGCTGGGGCAAGAATATTGAGAAACTGGCAGGTAATAGTACCACTATTCTTTGCTCTCTTTTCAGACCTGGTAACACACAGGTGTTCTATATAGTGAATTTTGCATACTGGGGAAGCCTGACAGCACTTCATCTATCATCAGATGCCTTTCCGACTGGTGTAAGCTGTCATGGATCTCCACAACTCTATTTCCAGTTTTTGTGTGTGTCCAGATTGCTGTTGAATCTTTTCCGTGCCATGATGTTATACTAACATGTAACATGTTCTCTGTAACATGTCCAAAATATATAATCTCTTTCTGATATTTTAAATAATCCCCATCTTGCACTTGACTTATTAGTAGTTCTTGCTATCCATGTGCTCTGAGTATTCTTCTATAGAATCATATCTCTGTTGCCTTTAATTTTCCACTATCCTGTTTATTTATTGTCCAAGACTCGGCAGACTCGGAAATTAGAAATGTAATTCATCTTTACAATTACATTTTTACCTCCTGTGAATAGGAGGGTTCGTATTAAAGCATTGCACACCACTGACAGTTTGTCGTCTCTGTATGAAATAAAAGTCTGAAGACCCCTCCCTCCTCTCCCACAGTTGCACACAAGGATACGAGAGCTATATTTTTTGCAATTTCTGGAGATCAAAATAAGTAAACACATCACAGGGGAGTTGTGTATTCCAGTGGCAAGTGTACATGCTTCTTAGTTGGGTGGTCCAGGTTCAATTTTCTAATTCTTCTTCTTCTTCTTCAGCGTTCATTCTCAAACTCCTGCTGAATTCTCTTGTAGCATGACCATTGCCATACTAGATTTCCAGCAGGATGTAGTCCAGAGAATGGAAAAGCGTTGTGTCGCCGTTTTTTTGCGCCAATGGCCCGACACATCCGCCTTCTGCGAAATTTTTTCTAATTCAACTTAGGTCAATTCAACCTAAGGAAAAATTGTACCTGAACTATTTGTCTTTTCCACAAATGCTGTTAGGTGTCATGGGGAATTGAAGTTTCATGTCTTTGGCCATCTTTGTTGCGTTTGTCATGGCTAGGCCATGGATTAAGAAAATCTCTCTGATTTAATCTTCCCATCTTGTTCTTGGTCTTCCTCTTGCTTTGTAGCCATTCTTTCTGCTGCTATACACAAGTATCGCTGGTTGTGATGGTTCCATATGCATAGGATGTCTGAACCACTTGATCTGTTGTATCTCTATATATTGTTTGCAGGATATGGTCTTTACTATCTTTCTGATGTCTTCATTCCTCATTCTGTCTCTTCTGGTGACGTTTATAGCCTTTCTCAGGCATTTCGTCTCACATATTGTAATCTTTCTCATGAGTGTTTTTGTCGGAGGCCATATATGGCACGGATATCATAATGTTGGAATAAAGATGGTGTTTATTATCTTTCTTTTGGTCACCATTTTGATAGCTCGGTTTTTAAGCATTAGAGTCGGTTACAGATTCTCCATAACTCTTATTTCTAGTTTCTTTTTTCCCCCAGATTCAGTATGTTACAGCGTATTTTGCTTTTTGGTATGTTACATGCTTTTTGGTCCTCATCTGTTTCTCTATCAATGTTGCCGTCGTCTGTAAAAATGCTTCCTAGATATTTAAATTATGATATCTGTTTTAGTTTTGTGCCGTTAACATACACATTTAGCTGTTCTGTTTCTCTGCACATTTTCATGGTCCCTGTTTTTAATTGTATATTCTACAACAATAAGAAGAAAATGATGGACTTATATCGGATATGTACTTACCGTAGAATGAATGAAAACAGACTATCACCACAAGCATTAAAATAGGTATCAGATGGCAAAAGAAAAAGAGGAAGATCAAGAGAGACTCTTTGCAGAACAACCATCAAAGAGGGTATGACTATGGGTCTCAACAACATGCAAAAATTACACACAGTAGCATCACATTGTTTGAACTGGAGAGCTATGATTTCTGCCATATGCTCCATGTTCTGCGCTGAAGGAACATAAATAGATAGAATCTCATATTGTGGTGTTTGCATGCTGCTTGTAATGAATTTGTGTGTTTTATGTAATTCATAATTAGAGGCAACAGAGATGTGGTTCTACAGACGAATGCTGAGAATACCATGGACTGCCAGAAAAACTAATGTAGAGGTGTTGAAAGAGTCAAATGCGAAACGGACCTTAATCAACAATATAAGAAAAAGGCAATCTTCCTTTTTTGGCCACTTCATGAGACAGGCAGGTTTGGAGAATATAGTCACAACAGGCAATATTGAAGGCAACAGAGACAGAGGGTGGCAACGTGAGAAAATATTAGACAATTTGACAACCTGGCACGACAAGGAAACAACAGCGACCTTGATACATATACTGTGGATAGAGAGCTGTGGAGAGCCATGACTGCCTATGTCAACCGGCATGGCACCTGATGATGATGATGTAGTTCATCTTCAGTTTCATATATTAGACCTTGGTCATTTGCGAAGAGTAGATCATGCAGAGAGTTACCTACGGTAAGTCTCTTGATGTTTCTAAGGTATTGTGTTCACTTCTTGCTTTTAATATCCTGTCCATGTATATGAATAACAAACAGCAGTGGTGATAACACAAATCCCTGTCTGTCTTCTGTTGTTGTTTCAAATGGTTCTGTGAATCCTTCTTTTGTTCTTATTATACTTTGTGAGTTTTTATATAATGCTCTTATGTTGTCTAGTAGTTGTCCATGTACTCCATCATCTTCTAATATCTGCAACAATTTTTCTCTGTCAACTCTGTCAAAGGCCTTCTCTTGATCTACAAATGTGATGTTTAGCTGTTGGTCATATTCAATTGCTTTTTCACTTAATTCTCTCAGTACAAAGATGACTTCTGTGCACCCTACCCCTTTTCTGAAGCCATGCAGGGTCTTGCTTATCTGTGACTCTTTTATTGATCTAATTCTTTGTTCTATAATTTTTGCGTACATCTTTCCTGTGTGACTAAGTAGATATATTCCTCTGTGTGTTTCACACTCTCGTTTATTGCCTTTATATTTGCATATTGGGATGATAATTGCTTTCTTCCAGTTATCGGGTACTTGTTTTTCTGCCCATACTATATTGAATATTCTTTTTAGCCATCTTACTCCAGTTATGTTACATACCAGGATTGCTTCAGTTGTTATGCCATCTAGGACTGGTGATTTGTTTCTTGGGATGTTTTTTATGTATTTTTCTATTTCTTGTTCTAGTAATTCTGGTTCCTGGGTTCCTGTGTGTTTTGGTATGAATGGCGGCATTTTGTTATTCTTTGATGGGTTATATAGCTCTTGGAAATATTCGAGCCACCTTGTTTTTCTGTTGTTTTTGCTGAATATTGAGATGCCATTTTTGTTGTTTATAATGTTCATTGAGTTATATTTTTCGTCCCTCGTTCTTGTTGATTTTACAAATTTGTATAGAATTTATTTGGTTTTTCAAGTGCATATGTCTGAAGGGTGTTTTTTTTTTTCATGCGTTTTCTTTTTCTTGTTTTATTATGCTTTTGACATTTCTCCTCTCTTTCTTGAATAGGTTGTAATCTTTATTTCCTGTTTTAAACCATTGTCTAAATGCTGGTTTATTTTTGTGTATTGCTTGTTTGGTTTCTTCGCTCCACCAACCAGTTTCTTTTTCCTCCTTTCGCTTTATTTTTATTTCCACAAAGAGTAATCAGATTATCATTGTTCTATCTATCTATACTCTGAAACCCTTTGATGCCTTTCGGCATCAGGGGTAGAAGAGTTTTCTGGAGACAGCCTTCTTGTATGCTGAGTATATTGTGGATATATATTTCGCATTTATCATTGTTATTTGGAAAAATTCCCATTCTCTTTCAATGCTTCCTTTAGTGGTGGGCAGTGTTTCTTAAGCTTTAGTAACCTCTTGATGTAGTTTGTCTTTGAGTGTATCATCTTGTAGCTTGTGGTAGTTTACTCTTGTTATTGTTTGTCCATGTTGTTTTTTTCACTGGTTGTTCTTGCCATGATGGTCTTCTTTCTTTTAGTATAACTGGTATGTGCCGATGTTGATATTTGGTATTGCTATTGCATCTGTATTGCATCTGCTCTTGTCTCCTAGACCACACTCATTCATCATAGCTGTGTTAAACCGCTGTTGTGTCAACTCAATCAGCTGACTACATCAACCCTAATTATGATGTTGATCAGTTAAAAAATACACGCTACTGCAATCCCTCCGTAAGTTTCTGAACAACACTTAACATCTTTTAGGTACGCAGTTCTAGATCATTTGTGCGGAGTGTTATATTTTGTACATAAAACTTTCATAGGTGTTCATAACTGTGCAGCCACACAGATTAGTGGTAACATTGTTAGTGTGTACAATATTAAGGAATAACTTGAGAAGTGTTTTACTTGTAAGGTACCATTTATTTGCTTTTTTTATATTTGCTTTCTTACTGGTGTTAATGTACATGTGCATGTAGGATCATTTTGTAATATAAATTCTGTTAAAAATGTGTTTAATGATTTATGGGTATGCTTTCTGCTCAGTGTTGCTTTGAAAAAACATGCATGCTTTATGGTAGACCAGTAGTGCATGACATTCTCTGTAGTGTTGTCTCACCCCATATTTAGGGCAGATACAATTTTGTCAGTTATAAAAATTACTAGGAAATATAACAGCAGAAGAGGCAAATAGAAGGGCAAAAGACAGTACACTCACTCTCCCCTCAACACCGAAAGGTACATGAGGACAGAAAGAAGAAGATAAAAATTACAATCAGTAACATCGTATTAATAATTAAATTAATAAGACCCATCAGGGGTTCGTAGGGGTGCCACACTGGAGACATCAGCACAAAAAGCCCTAAAAAAAATGTATGTTCTCAGTCATTTGGGTGAGTATAGAAAAATCATTCCCAAACTATTTCTTGATGTTGTCAATCTAGGATTTTCCCTCTGCCTTTCTCTTTCCACCTTCAACTGCTTCTTGTAAAATAGTTTTAGAAAGTTTCTTGTTACATGTCCAAACCAAACAAGTTTACACTGTTTCACCATGTCCAAAATTGGTTCTTCGTACAAGAAGTACAAACATGTGCACATGATAACATGCTCACTGATTTAGAAACTCTTTGATCTTGGCTTTGTGGCTGTGCCTGACCACATGATATCAATTCTCTGAACCAGTGAACATGAAAGTTTTTACTGTTATGTAATTGTGTACCTTATAGGAAATTTAGTACAAAGCATGATCAAATGAAAGTCATATAATTGGGTTTCTAACAAGATTCTGAGAGGTATATGGTAGTTTTAAACCTCTCCAAGTGGGTTTATAACAATATTCTGAAAAGTACATAAGAGGTTTGGAACCTGTCCAATTGGGTTCTCGTTCTCCATCTGATGTCAGATGCTGATATGCATTTCATCAATGAACTGTACTGTGGTCACCAACCCTGAGATAGGGCTGTAGAGCTTGTCTGCTAGAGCTGTTTCCAATGGCATACATTTTTTTGTTTTGTGGTACAGTGGGCAGTTCTGCAAAATATGTTCTGTGTTCTCTGAAGACTGCCCACATAGGGATATATCAGTGTTGCCAAATTCAAACTTTATTTGTTGTTTGTTGCCTGTTCTCAATCTAAAAATTATCAATTCAGTTTATAACAAAATTCTGAAAAGTACATCAGCAATTTTGTAACCATCCAATTTGATTTAGTTACAAGAAACTATTCAGAAAGGTACAGCAGCAGTTCGAAACGTGTCCAGTTGGGTTTATAACAAGATTCTGAAAAGTACATCAGCAGTTGTGTTATATTTAAGTAAAGCAGTTATTATAAAACAAGCATGCACATGGAGTCATCATCAAAAGCTTAAATTGATATTTAGACACTAATCTAACTGTTTGAATAACACATGAGACAACAAACCTTACAGGAGCTGTATGTCGCCTCAGTTTACTCAACTGAAGAGGGCCTCTGATTTTGTCAGAAAGGCTATGTGCTGCCAAGAGCTACCTGATCACAGCTGAAGCGGTTATCTCATAATCATCATTATAATCAATAATTATTCATTATTTATATATCATGAGATAACAGCTTGGGCAGACTCAATAATTACAAATTGGATTGTAAAAAATATGAGTTAAATTGATTGAGCAATAAAGAATAAACTTAATATATACATTGAAACTCCCAGATAGTAATCAATGTAGATTCTTCATAACTGTATAAATGTGACCCTGCCTGACTTAAGTATATTATTACAACCCCCAGGGAGATGTGTCCCCAAAAAAGTACAAGGGGAAGGGGGGATGATTGTTGCAAAATAAATATTATGAGTAATCAAGGGCTGTTTATACTTACTGGTTTTTATACTTATTGGACTTTGTTATGTTAACATTTAAGTGGAACTATTTGTGCTGAATCTTAGTTTGATATGCTGCCAAGACAATTCTACATTTGACTTCTTTAATACATCTTTCATCTAATGTTATTAATGCACCAAAATATTTGAATATGTTGATTTGCTTCTAACTGATCCCAACTTTGATGTTGCATTCCGGAAGACATTTATTCTTTGATATTACCATCACTTAAATTTTTCCTGCTATTCAGATGAAGTCTTTTGTTTTGACTTTCTTGTTCAATGATATTCATAATTACTTGTAACTGTGTTTCATTTTCGGCTATCAAAATCTTATCATCTAATTCATAAATCAATAGTTATCTATATAAATCTAATTAAGTGTATTCTAAATCATCAAATCAGCTTGTTCCTCTGTTAGTTCTTTTATATCAGAACTATCCCAGATTTTCAGTGCATTTCTTTATGATGAAAGCAGTTAATAACCACACTAAATTGACAATCTATAGACACCATTACATGAATGTATATTTCCATAATGTATCTGAACTTCAGTTAAAATTCTTGAATGGCAGCAGTTTTCTTTACACATTTTAATATCCATAATATTCATATAAGGATAAGTCTATGAGGATCTGCGAGACCGCATGATGATGAGACAGTAAATAGGTATTTTGGGGGGGGGGCATGATTGCTTACATATGGACTGAGATTTTAGAATGTTGAGTTGAAAGGGTTAACTTATACTTCTAACTTTACATGTTTCAGGACAAACTGTTGGGTACACACCATCAATATGGTACCACCATTGACAGCAAATTCCATAAGGAACAACAAGAGAATCTCAACATTGCACATACCTCTTCTCTCTCAGAGTCTGCACGCCAGCGAGCTGAGAGGTTGACCAGCATTGAGAATAATGGTTCATCTGTGCTCAGCTTTCATAATATCTGTTATGAAGTGGACATGAGTTTGTCACCCTGCTTTGGGAAAAGAATCAAGAAACACATCTTGAAGAATATTAGGTAAAGCTGCAGCATTCTGTTTTTTTTTTTTTTTTTTTTACATAAGATGTCCTGTTAATGTCATACTATACTTATCTAATAATGGTTTTTATCAAATGACATTTATAATAAACTAAAACTGGGCCGTTGATACAATATTGCTTTGGAGAAGGTGTGGTTGAAAAAAAGGTGTAGGTATTAATTTTGCTTTTAGAGAGTTTTTGATTGTTTTATTTATGTGTGAGAAACCTGTTTAGGGAAAGGGAACAATTTTTTTACCTCCTTAGTACTAAATGTCTGGTTCTATTTTTCTAGAGGGGAGGGTTTAAATCTCCTATCTATGAGCTTGTAATGAAAATTAAAAAATATAACTAGATAAACTGCACATACAAATATTGGTATGAAATCATAAAAATATATACTAAAGTACATGCATTCATACATTAGTTATTGGTTAAGAATCAAAGTCAGTGTACTCTGGAAAAACTTGTAAATACTCATATTTTCTTCTTCTGCGTTCTTTCTCAAAATCCTGCAGATTAGCAGGATGTAGTCTGCAGAACGGAATGCGTTGTGTCATGGTTTACAGCATTGATGTGATATCTGTGCCTTTCGGCCTGACACATCCAACTTCAGCATGGCTTTGGATTACTGACCCTATATGGGATGGGACAGCCAACTCCATCCCATAACCTCCTTAGTCGCCTTTTACGACATGCGTGGAAGGTGAACAGTGGTTGCTATTCTTTGCTCCCCTTTCGGGCCCCAGCAACAGACGGCCGAATACTCATATTAATGAAAGCATAGCCTACATGTCTTAATTATCTATCTTTTGTCATTTCCACTTGTGCTGATAAGCTTCATGGGGGAGAAGCTGTAATTGTCTGTATTTAGGTTGCATTGATCATGATCAGTGCATGTCTCTTTAAGTTTTCTTTGATTGTCTCCACCAATCTAATTCGTGCTCTTTCTCATGTCTTGTAGTCTGATCTTCTGCAGTTGTATGCATGAAGGGCTGGTTGCACTGGTTCCATTCTCATGACGTGACTATATCACCTAATTTGCTGTATTCCGATGTAGTTTTGACTGTAGATAGTCTTTACTGATATCTCAAAGTCTTCATTTCTCCGTCAGTCTCTTCTCATGACATTTATAACCTTCCTCAAACAATTCATTTCACATGCTGGGTACTGTGATATTTTCCATTAGTGTCTATGTCAAGGGCCATGTTTGACATTGGTAACACAGAGCTGGTATAAAAATACTATTTATCAATTGTCGTTTTGTAGCCTAGAAAATATTGTCTTAACTATTCAACTATTATTGATTTTTTAGTTTTCACTTATACACACATCCAGTTGTATTGCCAGTATAATCTAGAAGATGACTTTCAAACCATAAGCTCGCCCATATGTTGCCAGGTCTAAAAGGAGACCAAAGCGCAGTGACACTGTTACCTGTCATAAGAGGTGACAGATAAGGTTTTGGGTATGCAGTTTGCTATCCCATTCAATAGAGGTTCAAAGGGAGCCAGAACACATGTTGAAGCTAGATGTCAGCTAGAAAGGTGCACATTTTGCAGTCAAGCTGTAAACTTTGACAAGGCTTTTTGCTCTCCAGACTACATTCTGCTAATCTAATGAACAGGTGCTTGCAAAAGAACACAGAAGAAGAAGAAATTGAGTGCAATTTTGACAGTTATGTTATAAACCATGATACAATGCATTCCTTTGTCTGGACTACATTATACCGATCTGCAGAAGTTGGAGAATGAAAGTCAAAGAAGGAGAACTAATATAAAATGGACAATGTATGACCGTTGCAACACACTTGACCCATTGACATAACATAAAGCTTTCCATAACATTTCTAAGTATAATTAACCAAGCTGTCAGAGAATATCTGACAAAGTGTAGAGCGCTGCTGTAACAAAACAAAGAAGGGATGAATACAATGTTAATGTAATATTGTTACTATATAATCTAACTACCAAATGGTAAACCTCAGGTAAAATTGAAATAACAATGAACAAAGAAACAAGGATTTTTTTCTACGTCACGGGCCACCAGGGACTTTATCAAGAACGAAATATAAACAGATAACAAAAGCACAATTATTTAATTATTAAAAATGCAGAGAGAGGGTCTCACCAATCCATCTCTTTTCATCAGAAATAACAAAAAATTAAAAAGGAAAAAACTTTTTTTGTCATTTATGCATTTTTAATACTTAAATATATGTTTTTATTCTCTGTATTTGTTTCTTGATAAGGTTCCCTGTTGGACTAATGTAGAAAAGGCCCTTGTTTCTTTGTTTATTATTTATATTGTATATTAGTTTTACTATTTGGTACTTAGATTATCTAGTAACAATATTACATTAACATAGTATTTATCTCATAACATTTCACAGCACAAATCTCTCTATACAAGAACAGGTTGGTAATAATTATGAATAAATTGTGATTTGATAAAGTTCTATTGTAGCACCTATTCATAATTTGTAAATATATTTGTTTGTAATAACAGGTTTGGATTGAAAAATTCTGTTGTATAGATTGGAAAGATTTGTAGATAAATTTTATCTGCAATAGTGCAGTTGTTAAGATTGCATAAAGCAGGAGTGGGGAACTTCTGGATTGCGGAGCATTTATTTACACCCATAGGATCACTTGGTTTGGCTTTCCGAAGTCAATAAAGGCTGGACTAAACATTCAATAAATCTAGGGCTCTGTTCCGTAGCACCATACATTTATATTAAGTTAATCATAATAATAACATTCCTACACACCTTACCAAAGAGAATCAATTCCAGCCATTTCATTATGGCTGACTCATATGTTTGAGCAAATATTGCCAGATAATTTTTAAGTTGATGATTTTGTATGGCCTGCGGATGAAGTTTATAAATTTACAAATGGCTCGTGGCACAAAAAATGGTTGCCCTCAGCTGGCATATAGCATTATAAATTCCATAACTGTAATTAAGGGATAAAGTGGTAATTCATCAATGTTGGTCTTTTTTTCAGTGGTATTTTCAAGCCTGGGATGAATGCTGTTCTTGGTCCAACTGGCGGTGGAAAGTCTTCGTGAGTTATTTACAGTTCTTATGATATCCATCAGCGTACTGGCTGACAGTTTAAGTTCATTGCTAATTTATCAGTTTCGTTGCTTATCTAATATATTTCTCTTTACAGGCTGTGCCAATCTGTACACCACTCTCACGCAGTCTTGATAGCGACAGTGATTCATAGTTTTGATAATCATCTAAGAAGATAAACAAGATAAAAAGTTCCATCTGTATTTACATTTGAATTAATTTATGTATCTATGTGCTGATGCTCATCCTCATGTGATCAAAGATATGACATTCAGGGGGATCTCTATGACATCTACTAGGATTTTACTGTTGTATAGTGATTGGTCTGGTGGGTCACTGGTGAGACGAGATTGTCAAACCTTCAATATGCTGTAAAATTTGAATGTGTGTATATACACTGTGTTGTCTTGTGATGACATACATAGCTCCATGTGTGTTTGTTCTGAAATTTCAGCTAGTTAGCAGGATGTTGTCTAGAGAACGGAATGCAGTATGTGGTGGTTTGTGACTTGACTACTATATCTTGCACCAGTCATTCTGAAACTTCTGACTGCAGCATGGCTTTTGTGGGTCACATTAACCTTTAGCAAGCCAGATTAAAAAATACAAAACGTCTCCCTGCCACCGGATTCTTTTTTGAAAATTTGCGTTATTGATGGTGACTGTTTTGAAAATGTGATAATTTTTTGGTTGTTAGAGATATTTAAATAATATTTGCACATATAAATAAAGAATTGAATTATGCATATATTGGTGTAATTTATGTACGTGTGTGTGTGATACCAGACGTATGAGAAAGTGGTAAAGACGTTTTTCACAAAAAACATATATTTTATAACAAATAAAGAGGAAAAAATAAGTAAATAAATAACTTACCTTACATATCGAATTCCTTGGCAACACTGTAAACTAAATCACGCAAATCTGTTGTATTTATGTTCTTTCACTGCGAAATTATCAAAATATAGCCGGGGGAACTGTATAAAACTTGTAGATTTGCTGTAAAATCGTTTTTTGAGCTTAGGCCTAGATTTATTTTTCTGCCACTTCAAAATATTCGATATCAAATGTACAAGTCCCCAAACCAACACGGCATTCTGTATATTCACACTGCTGTGAAACTAAATAACCTAATAATTCATGATTCAAGCCACGATTCAATGTTATTTTATTCGAAATACGATGAAATAAAGGTCTATAAAACCGATCCACCATCATTGCATCGTACCGGTGTGCAGATGTGGTCAGATTAATTGCTCTTAAACTTTTACGAATAGCTAGCCATTCTCAAAAACGATCATTTCGGAAGTGGGGGATGTACCGGCTTCGATTGCGCATGTCCCCAGCTATGTGCACAGACTGTGGTACGTGTAAATCTCACGATATTCTCGCTGGGTGGGTCGGGCCGCCAAAAGAGCGCACGGCCATTTTGTTTCTCGGCGGCCAGATTGATATAGGCTTGGTGAAGGTTAACCATATTCTTAGAGTGGTCAATGAACCAGTGCCAATTTTATTTAGCCAATTCTTACAACATGGAAGGCTATAGTATACCCCCATCTCCTATTGCTCCAGCAATGTAAAGGCAACACAGTTCAATAGGTGACTGATCAACATATACTTTAATTATAAACATGTACCTATAATACAGTTATTGGTAACATATGCTGTTTGGGAAATAATGATCAAACAATAATTTTTTTTGCAGTAGGTATTTTCTGGACAGTAGTGATTTTCTGGTTTTCTACATTCAGTAGGTTGTCATTGCTTTCTGAACATTCCAGATGCACAGTTGTCTGCTACTGGGTATGAAATCAGTAGCTTGGCTGTCCAAGCACTGTACCTCTTTACTACCGAGCTGGACATATTAATATAGAGAAAATCAAATTATTTTGTGCATTTTACTGGCAAATATCTTTTACAGTTGTTATGTTTATTTTGTCATAGATATATTCACTGTAGGAAATTCAGTTCTGTATTGTGGATTTTATTTACTGATTATTGTCAGTGTAATAAAGTGAATTATTATTATATATTTAATTAACACCATAGCACTCCAGACTAGCATAGGTGCACAATCCTCTTCAGGAGTTCATCTTGACAATTTTAAAAATATTTTCAGACTTCTTGACATTCTCGCTGGCAGAAAAGATCCAAAAGGCTTGTCTGGTTCTATATTATTAGATGGCTTACCACCCCCTGACAACTTCAAGTGTTTGGTGGGTTATGTTGTTCAGGTACGATTAGATCTGTCATACAAGTTATTTAAATAAAATAGTATTTTAAAAAAACTATTATTTGATGCTTCCAAGTACAAAAAAAATTAAAGGAAAGGCTCTTACTTGAAAATTACAAACTTTGATCAGATTAACATCAATAAGCTTAGAAAAGACTATAATGGAGGGATGATGCCATGGCAGAGAAGAAGAGGCAGACCAAGAAGGAGATGGGCTCAAAATATAAAATATCACCTGAACATGACAATCACAGAAGCAGAAAGATTAGTTCAAAATTTGCAGAAGCTTTGATTGACTGTAAAAAATTACCTCAGGATGTGATACCTGTTGATGATGATGATGAAGAGCCATAGAAATAAATTTTGCAGTGAAGTAGAAAAAAGGAACAAAATTGATTGACAGCATTATGTAATTTAATTAAATTTCCTAATAGGTTATGCTGATAAATCTCAAGCAGAGAATATAGACTAAATATAAACATCCAAAAAACACAAACCATGATAATCAGCATAATCAAAGAGTAACAAAAGCTAAATAAAAATATAGGGAGAGATACTGCAACAAGTATACTGTTGCCTGTATTTTGGGCACATAAACACAATTGGTGGTAGATATGAAACAGAAGTTAAAAGAGAAATAGGAATGGCTAAAAGTACTTATTGAAAGGAAACTATTTTATTAAAAAATATTTCATTAGTAATATGAGAAGCATATTTGACACATGAAGTCATTGCGTGGCACTGTGGTTTTCAGCCTTGGCAGTCATGCCCTAGCTGGACTATTTTGTACCTTTTGGTCCAGCTGTCTCCATCTTCCATCTTAGAAGAATGTTAACATAGAAAAAAAATCACAAACTAAAAATGAGAATTATAAAATATTTTGGACATATTCTTCTTCATCGTTCATTCTCAAACTCCTGCTGGATCTCTCTTGTAGCGGGATCATGATCCATTCTAATTTCCAACAGGATGTCGTCCAGAGAATGGAAATGCGTTGTGTTGCCGTTTTATTTGCGCCAATGGCCTGACACATACGTCTTCGACGGAGGACACATTAAAAGACATGACACTTTGGTGAAGACCTTACTTGAAGGTAGAGTTGAGGAGAGTTGAGCAAGTGGAAGGCAGAGATACAGGTGGGAGGGAAACATCACGAGATGAGCAGGATATAGTCTAACAGAGGGCACCACCAAGGCAGAGGATATTAGGGTTCTTTGCAGTCAATCTTCATTGTGGAGATGGCACTTGGTGATAATGGTGAAAAAATGTAATAATTGAAGCATATCCTGCATATCCTATATATTTCCTATTTCCCTTTTAGGAAATTGCCTTTCAAATATTTGTTTAATTTTACTCACCACTTATACATTCATTAGCATTATCAGTGCAACTTAAATGACCTGCTTCCTTGAACCTTGAGCTAGTTCAGGTGAATTTGGGTTTGTAGTCATATATTAAATCCATAGTTTTAAGGCTGGTCAGGAATAAGGTTCTTCATACTCATTTAAAGGGTTGAGAACAGAGAATTAGAGTATATCCAAAATTACACAATGACTAATAGTTCCAGTTCTCTGTTGGCTAACAATGCTTTCTTTGCCAATCATAATAATGTTAATTTCTTGCCATGCAACATTTCAAGTCCAGCTCCTTTATTCTGGACATGGAAAAGGAATAATCATCTTCATTAATTTTATTTAATTGTGCAGTTTTTCTCAAAGAGTTACATATGTTGGCACGATCTATTTCCCTGCCAATCTATCTACTTTCTCATTGCCTTGGAACACCTGAATTACCAAGCACAAAAATAAAGATTGAAGGGTGATGTCACAAGAGTTGGTTCTACATAACTTCTAAGAACTCTCTTTTTAACCTCAATTGAGAAAGATATATTATACAGGATGTCTTCATCTAGTGAAATATTTTGTACCTAGGTTATTCTACATTTGACTTTTTAAATACATCTTCTGTTATCAAGGTATCCAAGAATTAACCTTTAGAGCCCTGAATTAAAATTACCAATATCCCCCTGGGGCCTGACTTATTTTTTGGAAAATTTGCGTTATTGATGGTGGGTGTTTTGAAAAAGTGATAACTTTTTTGTTTTAAGATATCAAAATAGATTTTGCACATCTAAATAAAGGAGTGAATAGTGAATATAATCATGTTTTTGTTGTTGTTGTATGTGTGATATGACAGTTGTGAGCAAGTTGTGAAGTTGAAAATTCGGGCGAAAAACACAAAATGCCATTTTCAAAATCGCAAATATATCTTCGTGACGACCCTAATACATGAGTTATGTGTGGCAACATTGATAAAATCCTCATAAATACCTATACTTATTGTATATATATTGTTTTATATCCAAACTAATATAATATGAACTAAAAAAACTAATAAAACGTGAAGAAATCGCATATAACGTCCGTCAAGTTAACATTAAGTCTAGTCCGACACACAACGTAATTATTGTCCATGCACACACATGGCACCCCTGATACATATTATTTTTGTGTTTTTTAATGAATACACAAACATTCTTATCAAATAACAACATATTAAACACAAAAAACAAAAATTAGAACATGTAGTCACGATCACTTACCCATGCCACGCGGTACTCAATTTGATAGTAAAATACTGCTGAAAATGGCTAAAGTCGCTCTAGAAATGCGTTGACAAATTCAACCAGTTTTCTCTCTCTTACAATCATAATGTGTAAAGGAATTTGATCTTTAAACTGTGACGTATTTCTAGCTTCGTGTGGCGGGAATTCTACGTCATATAAGCTTTAACTTCGTGAAGTTCCATACTCGGAATGTTGCGACCATAGGGTCCTAAAGGTTAAATAAATTTGACTTGATTCAGACTAGTCCCATCTACTTTGTTGTTGCATTCTGGAGGACATTAGTTTTTGATTAGAAACTGGCATCACAGCACGTGGGGCATTCCCATAAGTACTCCTTCCTCCATTCCAGCAGCTATCCCAGTGTATGTAGACTCACAGTCCTTGTCAGGTGTTGATTGCATGATCTTTGGGGCCTTTAAAAAAAATTACTTTTCCTTCCCTCCCCTCTAGATATTCCCATTTCTTACATTCTCTGTATGTGTATGTTCTCAGCCTCATTGACTTCATCTTGAAATGAATTTATTACTGCCATAATCAAGTCTGCTTTATCTCTTCTCAGCATTGTGCCCGTCTATCACCGCATTGACTTCCAATAAGTCGACTCTCTAATTTCCTCTGACCCCAGCATGACCAGGACAGTATATCTATGTAATGCTATGGACAGTTGAGTTGTTCAATAAGACCCACCATTCATTTCTCAGCATGTACTTTTTCTATCTTGTGTAGCATGCTTTGAGAGTCTGTGATTATTACAGAGTGTGTTGATGTATCAGTTATCAACCAATTAAGTGCTGCTATAATCCCCTCTTATCTCCATCCTCATGCTCAATGTGACAAGGAATATGCTGAAGATTTCTCAACCAACTTCACACCGTTTCTGTAGACAATAAAACCCCAACTGCATTTATTTGTGTTTCTGTTAACTGGGCCATCTGTGTATATAATTATGTTTTGTGGTTTTGAGTATAGCTGGGTGAGTTCATGCACTGTAACCTGGGCCCTGACACCCGTCCATTTTTGACATGCTTTATAAAGTTGTATTATTACATTAGTTCTTTCTTATTACCATCACATAATTTTTATGCTGTTCAGACTAAGACCTTTGTTTTTCTTTCTTTTTCAATGATATACATAATTTCTTATAATAATAGTTCAGCATAAATACCTCCAAATGGTTATAGGCTTTGATGTGATTGAATGAGTACAGGTATAAAATGGAACATACCATCTACATACATGCAGAAACCTCCTGTGATTGGATGAGTACATGCAGATAATGTTGGTACATGTCATCTACATACACACATAAAGCTTCTGTGATTGGATGTTTACTTGCATAATGATGGAACATATCTACATTTCCACATAAACCTCCTGTGATAGATGTGTGAATCCATATAATGGTACATGTCATCTACATAAACCTCTTGTGTGGGACTCAAAGATTGTATATTACTGAGAGTTGGAGTCTTCTGGCTATGAAAGAATGATTTGAAAAAAATGTCACATTATAGTACATTTCAGTGCCTGTTATAAAGAAAAGTGTAGTAACTTCAAAATGTTTGTAGTCTCTATTTTATGTTAGTTCGTATTGCATCACTGATTGGTTTTGTTCACTGATTCATGAAAGTCTGTTTAAACTAAATCACAATTACTGATCCACAGGATGATGTTGTGATGGGAACACTAACAGTCAGGGAGAATTTTGAATTTTCTGCAGTTCTTCGTCTTCCAAGATCTGTTACTAAGGCTGAAAGGAATAAGAGAGTGGAACAAGTTATCAATGAATTAGGTCTGACAGAGGTTGCAAACTCAAAGGTGTATATTAACCTTAATAGCACACTTATTTATTTCATGTTAACATATTAATTTGCAGTTAACCTTCTATGTGGAGATGGTATTATGATGAATATCATAGAAAACACCTTCTTTACAACAACTCATCCATGAAGTTGAATGTTTTGGGCCATTGCTGCAAATGAAATGACGACACAATGCATTTCTGTTCTCTGAATTACATCCTGCTAAAATATAGTAGGATCATTGTCTTGTTATAATCGAGATCCAGTGGGAGTTTGAGAACGAACACAAAAATAAATAATTTCAAACTCATGATCATTAATCATGCAGTCACTATACTTTCTGTTTGAAAATGGAATGTTGCTGCAGTTACAGCATTTTACTGATGGCTGTTAGAGGTCCAATTGACAAGAGAAATTAACAAACCCAATTTTCAATCTTTTGTTTTGAAGAGTTCAAAGTGATATATGTTTGTAGCATTGTACAGCATATTTAGTCACTTAGAAACGAATGAGATGGTCTCATATAGATATTATGTCCAAAACACACAGTTAGTTTGCACAACAAAGGTATATGGTTGGGGTGTTTTAGATGGATAAAGGAGACATACTGTGACTGTTTGAAGTGAATATGACAGTTGATAACATGTAACAGCAAACGTAAGAAGAATAATATAACACATAGCAACTAACCACTTCCATGTTGTTTACTAGAGTGACCACACCCATTTGTTGTTTACCAGATTTACCACACCCACTGTGTTGTTTGTTTACCAGACTGACTACACCCACTCTGTTGTTTACCAGTCCACACCCACTCTATTGTTTATCAAACTGACTACACCCACTTTGTTGTTTACCAGTCTGACTACATCCACTCTGTTGTTTACCAGACCAACCACATCCACTCTGTTGTTTACCATATTGGCTACACCCATTCTGTTGTTTACCAAACTGACTACACCCACTCTGCTGTTTACCAGTCCACCCCCACTCTGTTGTTTACCAGGTCAACGAGTTCCACTCTGTTGTATACCAGACTGACTACCACTTATCTGCTGTTTACCAGACTAACCACACCCACTCTGTTGTTTACCAGACTGACTATGCCCACTCTCTTGTTTACCAGGCTGACTATACCCCTTCTGTTGTTTACCAGACTGGCCACATCCACTATGTTGTTTATCAGACTGACTACACTCACTCTGTTGTTTATCAGTCCACACCCACTCTGTTGTTTACCAGACTGACTACACCCACTCTGTTTACCAGTTCATATCCACTCTGTTGTTTATCAATCCACACCCAATCTGTTTTTATCAGTCCACATCCACTCTGTTGTTTACCAATATCCTCTGGCTACCAGCATATCACTCTTATTTATCTTCACCTCTCTTGAAAGTAGATTTTAGATTCACAAACATTTGTCAGTTCATTCATTTGCCATAAGGGCATTCAGAATATATGCTCAGCATATTGCTTGTCCGATCCCCACAGTTTTTATACCAGCAACTAAGATTGCTTCACTGGTTTCAATGATTTCCTGAAAGCCTGACCACTTTCACTGTTCCTTAGCATAATCATTGATGTGCTGAGACATCATACATGGATGTGGCTTTGATATTCCAACCAAGCCATTGCTCTGGTTACTACCATCATATTCTTAGTCATATTACTTATGTTCATGACAATGGCATCGCTGTCTTCTTTCTCAATTCTCTTTCCAACCAAACAGTAAATGCCCATGAGCTGCACATATTTTGAATAACAGACCCATGTCTAAATGACAACACAACACTCTCAGATAACAGACCTATGTCTAAATGACAACACAACACTCTCAGATAACAGACCTATGTCTAAATGACAACACAACACTCTCAGGTAACAGACCTATGTCTAAATGACAACACAACACTCTCAGATAACAGACCTATGTCTAAATGACAACACAACACTCTCAGATAACATACCCATATGTCTAAATGACAACACAACACTCTCAGATAACATACCCATATGTCTAAATGACAACACAACACTCTCAGATAACAGACCTATGTCTAAATGACAACACAACACTCTCAGATAACAGACCTATGTCTAAATGACAACACAACACTCTCAGATAACATACCCATGTCTAAATGACAACACAACACTCTCAGATAACATACCCATATGTCTAAATGACAACACAACACTCTCAGATAACATACCCATATGTCTAAATGACAACACAACACTCTCAGATAACATACCCATATGTCTAAATGACAACACAACACTCTCAGATAACATACCCATATGTCTAAATGACTACACAACACTCTCAGATAACAGACCCATATGTCTAAATGACTACACAACACTCTCAGATAACAGACCTATGTCTAAATGACTAGACAACACTCAGATAACAGACCCATATGTGTAAATGACTACACAACACTCAGATAACAGACCCATATGTCTAAATGACTATACAACACTTTCAGACAAATTCTTATAAATCAAGGCTTGAATTCTGCCTTCATCCCCAAGGGGATATACGTTGCCTACACCCTTTGTCCAGACAACTAAATTGATGTTTAAATATAATAGTTCTATACCATGCTTTATACTTATAGTGATATTTTCTTTTCTTGTGTTGTTAGGTTGGTAATGAGTTTATACGAGGAGTGTCAGGGGGTGAGAGAAAGAGATGCAACATAGGGATGGAGCTGATTATCTCTCCTCCGGTGCTGTTTCTAGATGAGCCAACAACAGGTCTGGATGCTAGCACAGCCAACGCAGTCATGATTTTGTTAAAGAAGTGAGGAATGTGTACCTAGATTAGGGCTTTAGATATGACTGTGCTAAGGAAAGGGTTTTATCTTTTTTTTAGACAAATGCTAATTACCACCTTGTTTTGTGGGAACTTTGATGATCCTTTATTTGGAAAAAATTTTTGAACGGGTTAGTGAGATGTTTGCCTTATTTTTAGCATTATACTTAGCACGCTCCATTATATTAATAGAAAGAGGGGGGAGGGGGGTGTTTGAATTCCTGAACTATACTAGATTTTGATGAGTTAATGTATGATTTAGTAAGTTAAGAATTACATTGTTTGTGTTAGTGTATTCTGCATTGGCTCTAGTATGAACAAGTAAGTTAAGAATTACATTGTTTGTGTTAGTGTATTCTGCATTGGCTCTAGTATGAACAAGTAAGTTAAGAATTGCATTTTTGTTTTAGTGTATTCTGCATTGGCTCTAGTATGAACAAGTAAGTTAAGAATTGCATTTTTGTTTTAGTGTATTCTGCATTGGCTCTAGTATGAACAAGTAAGTTAAGAATTGCATTTTTGTTTTAGTGTATTCTGCATTGGCTCTAGTATGAACAAGTAAGTTAAGAATTACATTGTTTGTGTTAGTGTATTCTGCATTGGCTCTAGTATGAACAAGTAAGTTAAGAATTGCATTTTTGTTTTAGTGTATTCTGCATTGGCTCTAGTATGAACAAGTAAGTTAAGAATTGCATTTTTGTTTTAGTGTATTCTGCATTGGCTCTAGTATGAACAAGTAAGTTAAGAATTGCATTTTTGTTTTAGTGTATTCTGCATTGGCTCTAGTATGACCTAGTGTGATTTCCCTATGTGTTTAGTGTAAGTAATTGTTTAATTAGTTTAGAGTGGTTGAGAAACTAAACCCCGCCATGTCTACCTACAACTGAGCAAGACCACTGACTGCCTTAGTACATTAAGTCTAGTCTACAAGGGATATACAATTTCCCAGTTGTCACAGGAGACTGAGACAGTTGGCATTGCAGTCAGAAAAATCACACAGCTCACTATGGTACATTGTTACAATTGAATCTGAAGGAAAGTGTTTATTGGGGAATCTAACAAAAGCTAGTAAGCCCTTGATGTGATATGGCCATAGATAATGTAGAACAGTTTCAGAATCCATGAAAACATTCTTCAAATAATGTGCACCTGTGACTAGTGGAGATTGTGCAAGCAGTACACTGTACCTCCTTTTGACCTGGCTCAATTCCTGTCAGCCGTAAGAACTGTACCTCCACCAGCTCAGGCTTTGTAACCTATTGCCTGGATAACTGAATGCCAAACATTAGCAGGAGATCTAAGCTCTATAGCTTATTTGGGAGGAAAAGATCACAACAACCAGCCCAGATTGCATACTAGTCAAAATCTATTAGCAACACTACAAAATGTTCAACTTTAATGACTTGGACTGCATTATGCTAGACTAGAACTTCTCCCATCATGTCCATCTATTTTCTATATAAAACAGTCTATATGATGTCCCAACTACAGAAAACATAAAGATTATACAAACTGGCATCGGCTTTTCACAAAGGGAAAATTCCCAATTTGGATAGCAGAAGAAGAAGACTATCACTCAATTCAAATCAATGAATAACTTGCATTATGTAAGAAATTGCCCTTACCTCCCAGAAATATAATTAATCTTCCTTTGGATTTTTTGATCACATTTAAATGTAAGCTATATACTTCTGCATGTTTTTCTTTCATCATTGATTGCTTCTCATGTAAATTGTTAATTATTTTATGTCTGTATTTGACAGAATAAATTTATGCTTAGTTTTATTAACTTTTGTGCAGTTATTAGCTTAATTTGTTGAATATTAGGAATATTGTTAACATTTTTCAATATTTTGTGCTCGCATAAATAGTTTATCAATAAGGATATTGTTATTATAAAATTACTTGAAATGTCACCTCCCATATTTTTTAATGGTAATGCTATAACTGATATGGACTCAAATCTATAATTGAAAAGGTATGCCTCATCAGAAAGAGGTTTACGCCCACACCAATTCCAAAAATAATTTATAAAAAAATTTACAATGAAATTTAAAAAAACATATTCTTGCAGATTGTCTGAACGTGGAAGAAACATCATATTTTCAATCCATCAACCTCGATATTCGATCTACCGATTGTTTAATTCTCTTATGCTCCTGTCTCATGGAAATACTGTCTACCATGGACCAGCCAAGGATGCTCTTGAATATTTTGCTTCTATTGGTGAGTTGAACAATAGAACAGTCTATTTTTTTTGTTTTGAAGAGCCTTAATTTTGGTACTTTATTCACACGTCACCGGGACTCGAAAGGAGAGAATGAATAAAACAACATAGTGACTACCATGCATTAAGGTAATGTTCTAGATGGCAGATTCAATCAAGTTTAGTGAGTGAACTTCGAAAAAACCTTTGAAAAGTGTTTTAAAATATGAATGTACAGTGTTAACGAAGTATCAATAAGCTAAGGAATTGTTTTCTGACAGATTTATTATAATGTGTGTTCCATTCAAGAGTGAAATGTGAGCTATGTGGCAGAGAAAGACATGTATATCCTGACATGTAAACTAGGTCAGTGAAAAACATACTGCGACAGGCCTTGCAAGCCGGTAGTGCATAAGCACTGCATTATAACCTACAACATATCAACAATCTAGCCTTGGAACGATGGCTGAAGCTCCCACTTGTTCGCTTAATGCCAAGTGTAGATACTATGAACCACCATTCACCTGGGGATAGACAATAGACTACCATGCACATTATAAGAGGTGATTAAAGAGGGTTGAGGTTAGCTGTCCCATCCCATAGAAGGTCTTTGTGATCCAAAAGTGATGTTGAATTCTGATGTGCAGGGTCCATGATAACATGAATTAAAAACTGTAGTAAAACTACACAATGCATTCCATTCTCTAGACTAAATCCTGCTAATCTGCAGGACTTTGAAATGAGCACAGAAGTGGCAATGAAAGATAAGGCTTCTTGATATAAAATGCTGTGGTGTTGCTAGCGCAGTACTGAGAAGAAATTGTCATAACTTCGCCCATGATGTTTATATGGTGGATTTTACATTTTATTTATGAAAGGAAACAATTGTATCCTTACAATAATTTTGAACCTGATCCTTCACCATTGTGAGACTGGGGCTCTAACCATTTAGTCACAGACCCAACATAAGTTTATCATCCAATCAGTTATTAGTACTAGGTTTATTTGCTGCTGTCTTACCCACAATCAAATGGAAGATACCAGCTAAACAATGAAAATCCATTTACAGCCTAAATATTGGTTGAAGTTATAGAGCAGTTCTTCTCAATCGCTGGGCTGGACTCATGAATTCTAAAGCTATTTATGAATATATACAATTGTTCTGAACATGGTCCTGATCTTCTAATATTTATTTTAACCAGACTGCTGCTTCACATTGTTTGAGAATCACTGTTCTAGAGAATGGCAGCAGAAAGTAGATCATCTCTGTAAATTTAGATGTGAATTAGAAGCAATGTAAAATTGAGAAATTATAGAGATAATTTATTGTGTGAAAGATGCTACACTAAAAATAAGAGTGCAAAATGAAAAGAAAAAAGCTCACTGCATATTTCATTGTTACCATCTGGCAGGTTACATTTGTGAAGAACATAATAATCCACCTGACTTCTTCTTGGATGTTATCAATGGAGATTCCACAGCAGTATCTGCTACTGCTGATCATGCAAAGGAGGGAGAAACTGAAGAAGACTTTGATATTAGTAATGGTCTTCTAAAGCCTGGGCATATTAAAGGCAGCAGTAAGTATTAAATTACAATTATATATATAAGTAGTTTCTTGTTGTTAAATTTATGGTACTATTCCAGCTATCCTCCATGGACTTGACCATTCCTAGGGGTGTTAGGTGTCTAAACCCTAAAAGGAGTATACCCTTTAAAAAATCCTTTAACACTAAACCTTCTATCCTTTTAAAGTCACTTTTAGTCTTTATATAGTCTTTTTATACCCATTACCCCTAGGAATTGTTAAGTGCATGTTGACCAGGAGATCGTTACAATAGGACCACATATTTAGTTATTCAATGTGTGTGTTGCATGAAATGGAAGAAGGATTGGTAATACTGGGATCTGCCATGAATCTTGTAGGATGTACTCAAGGAGGGTTGTTCGTAGGATTGACTATCCAAAAATCGCAGAAACGAAATGTGTTGGACAGAATGGTGCTAATATTACAACATTTCTGTAAATCAACAGTACAATGTCTTGTTGTTCAATTGGTTAAAATATAAAGCATGTTTACAATGGAGTAGAAATCCTCATGCTGTTGTATTCACAGTATGAACATGTCTAGAATGAGGGAATGCACATAGCCCTCGGTAAAACCAGGGATATCCCCATTGTAAAAATTAGATATGCCAGTTCAATAAGCTCCCATATGGTTTTTTTCTTCTGGAAAACCATAATATGCGCAGCATTGCTATTTATTAGGTGCATGTGGTGATCATATTCCATTGTATGTATGGATCATGAAGTATGTTACTTTTTGCACAAACTGCATGGAATCCTAGAAGTGAAGGTGACCTAGTTTGGCTCATCAAATTTCAAAACTGGACATTAATCTTGAACATAGGGGAATTTATTTCTTCTTTTAGTTTAGAAAAATAAACTGATTCAGGAAACTTTCAAAATGCTCCAATCAGTATTAGGAAAACAGCTAGTCTCATCTCACTAGTTCTGTGCAGTACATCTCTGTCCTCACCCAATCACAGAGGGTGCATGCATAAATGGTAAAGAATAAACATACAGAAACAAAAATCACACCAAAAGAAGCATTGAGACTATCAACCCAAATAGTTTGCATTTTATTTAATGAATTAATAAAAAAAATTATATGTGGTAATTTCCCCTCCACAGAGCAAGCTAAAGATCATGTGATTGCAGTAGATGGTAAGTGTGATTGCCTTGATTAATTTCCATTTATGAAATATATACACATTATTATCAGCTGACAAATCTAATAAATTCCTCCTTAATACTATTGTTTGCCCAACTCTTCCTCAACCTGGTTTGATAAATGAGTTATGTTATGTTATGTTCCTCCAGGACCATAGGTGGCACATAGGACAGAAACCATAGCTTTCCATTTCTGTCTTTGTGTTGCTAGGTCTTTTAGAATTGAACTGCTAGTTCAATTCTTGTGTGTTGTTTAGGTTCATTAACATGCCTTCTCTATTAATGGTTCTTCATAGAGTTTCTTTAGGTCTCGCTCTTCTTCTTACTCTGGATGGCACCCAATGAGTGGTTACCATATTATTATTCATTGCCTCATTTCATGTGAAGCTACACAACTCTTATGTTAATTGAGTGTACTTCATCAAAAGGGCATATGATGCTTTGATTATGTTACTAAATTTTCTCAAGATAGCATTTGTCATAAAGTGATGCTGTTTTGATTTGGTCGATAGAAAGTCAGGAGACACCCACACAAAAGATGTATAGTAGCGATAGCAGAGGCTATGAACACAACTTTATACAGATGTGTTGGGCCGAAAAGCACATATTTTATCACCAAGCCATATTTTAAAAAAATTGATGACAGCTTATAATCATAAACTTCTAATAAGTTGTTCAAATGAAAATATTTTTATTAAACTTTTTTGATTGTAAATATTTGCACCATATGATATGCTGCATTAATATGTACAAATGTCACAGCTTTGCTGCCAATTTTTGTCCACTTTGTTGTCATCTAGCTGTCACCTTTATTGTAAACTAGGTACAATGCCTGATTAAAACTTTGTGGGGGTCCTTAGGAATTTAAAATCTTGAGGTCACCTACAATAACAATTATTAAAAATTTAAGAATATTAAATTGAACCGTTATCATTAGTACAAAGACACTTAAAGACAATGACCACTCAATCTGTTGGGTAATCCAGACTGATTGGCAACAAATATATTTATGTACAAATTATTTCTTATTTTTCTTCATGTTCACACTCAAACTTCTACTGATTAATAGTATGTAAGTTGAAGAGCAGGGGGGGGGGTAGGGGTAGGGGTAGGGAAGAGAAGATGCTAGAGAACCTAGTATTGTGGCATGGGAGAAAATCAGTATCGGAAATGATTGACAGCACACAAAATATAAGGCTGGGGAAAGACATGATAACCAATGCTACATGGCATGGACCATAAGAAAAGAAGTTCAGCGAACATATTGCATTGTATCATGATTTATAGCTTGGCTACAATATCTGCACCTTTTGGCTTGACAAATCCAACTTAATATTGCTTTAGTGCCCCTTTGACCTTCTATCAGATAGACAACCAACTTTACCCTCAGACCTCCTTAGCCACCTCTTAAGACATTCGTGATCAATCACAGTGTTGCTATTATTTACATGGGCATACAACTGCCTTAAGTTACAAAGAAAAATATATGTGGTTTATTACAATGAATTAGGTCTCTTGAATTGATACCTACAGGCAAAAGAGCAAGGGGTAGACCAAAAGAAACACTCAGAAGAACAATACTTAGAGAAAGTAAAACAACCAATATTCATACTATTCAAGAACTGCACAGAATAGCTTTGAACAGACAGAATTGGAGAGATCTGACCTCTGCCCTATGCGCTAACTTAAGCGCTAAAGGAAAATGAATGAATGAATTACAATGAATACAGATAAAATATATTTTAGTTTTCAATGTAATTTGCAAGTTCATCTCTTTTATTCATAGGAGGAGACCTGTCTTTGTGGGATCACTATAAACAGTCTAAGTGGTGTACTTGGTAAGTCATGTGTTTGAATCATTTATTTATTAGATTGATCTTGGAATAAATAACCAAACTGTCAGAAGATGTCCAACTAAATAGAGAGAGTGCCGCAGTAGCAAAGCAAAAATGTGATAAATATTATAATACGGTAATAGTGCTACTAAAGCAGGTGTGGTGCATGGCTAAGAGGTTAGAGTGTTGGTCTCACATCCTTGAGGTCCAGAGTTCGATCCCCAGTAAGGATTGGGTTTTCTGTCGGAGTGTAAATTAAAAAACTCATGCTAAACATGACGTGGTGACAGCAAGGGCATACAGCCTTTGTCACACAAGCCACTTGAATACTCCCTGTAACTCCCTAATGGGAAAAAATACAGCATTGACAGTGCTACCAAATATTCTAACTATAAAATATTAAATAATAAATGACAATAAACATAGAAACACTGAATATTTCGATGTTGCGGTTCAACATGGATTACAGATGGGCCGCAACATCGAAATAGTCCGTGTTCATTTGTTTATTGTTATTTATTTTGTTATATTTGATAGTTAGAATATTCAATAGCATTATTACTTCATTATAGTATTTATCACTTTTCTTATCTAGAAAATTGGTAGTTCATCATTTATCATATCACAAATCTACAAACATGCCCACTCTTCGCCTACGTGAGAACTAAAATATGGCCCCAAGAAACAGTTCTGAAGGTTAAACTTGTGGGACAGCCCTGAGAACCTTGAGCTGAAGACTGAATTCATGGAGGCGGGCCACTTTCCTTTATAGACTTATGAGCATAAGATACTGATCGCAGAAGAAGAAATCACAAATACGTGACAGAGAACAAAATTTCAGAGATTGAATGAAATGCAAGTAACACAATCATAATTCATAACAAGAAACAGTAATCTTGCACAACAATGTTTGAATTTACAATAACAGCAGAGTATAGCACCAATGATTAGATGAAACTTCTATTCTGTGTTTGTTCTCAAACTCCTGAAAATTATCAGGATATAGTCTAGAGAACGGAATGTGTTGTGTAATGGTTTACAGCTTTACTGCATTTTCTGCACCTTTCAGCTGTGACATATCTGATTTTAGCATCAGTGTGGTTTCTTGGTCACTATATAGGATGGGACAGCCAACTTCCCCCACCCCCTCCTCCAACCTCCTGAGTTGCCTCTTGTGATGTCATGGCATGTAACAGTGTAACTATTCCTTGTTCCCCTTTCGGGCTTGGCAACGTGTATGGTTATATACTGTGCAAAACTGAAATCCAACAGGTAAAGCTAGGAACAGTGTAATGAAGTTTTGCTATTCACTGGAACACACACATAATTATATACACAAATTGGGGTGCAAAGGGAACGTATTGCTCTTGGCTGACCCAGGGTTAGCAGATAACCAAGATCCCAAAAGTGCCTCCTCGCGGCGCACCCTGGTAACAGAAATACAGCGGCTAATGCTGATTCTGGCTAAACCTTTTGGGGATCGTGTCCGTGAATGTGGAGGTAACAGATGGAATGAGATTTGACTGCAAAAAGACAGCTAATAACTCTGACACCACTGTGCCAACACATGCAGCAACACTGTCGACACACAGTGAAGCTAGATAGTCTGGTAGAAGCATTGGAGGGCGGCCAATGTAGTTGGTACGAAGCAGGCAGATGTCCCAATAAAAATAAAAGCACGATGAGTACACTGAGAAAGATGTACAGCGCTAGAGGGCAGCGTCATGTGTAAAAAGCATGGAAGACGGTTTGATGAAATTGGAATTAAAGCATTGTTTGCTCGAGACAAGCTTCTAGTTACCAGTTATCCCAGCCTGGGCAAAACTCTACTGTCGAGTCTTTCCTATACCGGAAGCGTGCTCGCGGAGAGAAAAGGTTCAGTACCCGATGGGCACAGGCATAGCAGTCCGAGGTGACAAGCACTGTTCAGCTCTAGAACAAAGCACAAGTCCCTAACGTCCCTAAATATGTGTACAGATTCAGACCTGGACGAGGCTCATGAAGTTGGTGAATAACGCTTCGGCTAAGAAGACGCCCGAGCCCAACTCTTCTGTCAAGTTCTTCCTAAACCGGAACTAGGCTTGAGGACGAGAAAAGGTTTAGTACCCGATGAGCACGGGCACAATACGTCTAATTACACGAGGCATGTTCACTGACTGCGGAACGCCTCGTGCAGGACAGACGTGAAAGACAAACCGTCTCAGCATAGAGTCAGTACACATTCACCGTCTGGCGACAGATAGGAAGGCTGTCACAGGCTAGGGTAGCCCACCTGAATTGTCAAGGCATGCTGAAATCGGATGTGCTAGGCCTACAAGGTGCATAACGGTGGCACAACGTAATCACGCTCCCGGCGGAAATCGCACGGATATCCGTGCTGGTTGCAATGGAGCGAACGCAAAACAAACAAACAAACAAACAAACATATACACAAATTGATGTTTTGACAAATGGATTTTATCAAGACTACATACACAACAAAAAAGGATGAGCAAAAAGAACACTATAGAAATTCACATGTCCGAGTTAAATGTAGTGTGGAGATGGACCAGAAGGAATGAAATTGATCAGAGGTGAAACAACACAGACAAATAATATACAAAATATAGCCAAATACATGTGAAACTAACAGAAAAATGATGGAACAACAGATATCATCTATATTACTGGCGCTCAGTTACATAACAACTTCTATAGTTGTGTTTAAATAATTATTGAAGAGTACCCAGTCTGGTACATGTCTTGTGAACAATTTTTTTAGGCATAACTTATGTGTTTTAGTGACATTTACTAGTATTATGTGAAATGACAAGACCTTCACTGTGCTTGAACCATGACCATGTTCGTGTGATTTTGGATTATATAAATATGCTGACAGGTGCTAAATGAGAAAATTGTCTTGCTATTGTAATAGTTATCGTTTAATATTTCTTTTTTAACTGTGATTATAGGAGAAAGATTTTATATCAGGTAAAGAGATAGTTGATGTTTTGACAGGGTGTCTAGTGAGTTGAAATCTATTTGGGATGACCATATGAGAGATGTACACAATGGTACTGCCATCCAGATAAAGAAGATTGAGTATAAAAGTACATTCACTACTCAGGTAAGCTAAGATGGATAATAAGAGCATCTTCATTTGTGTGTTCTCAAACTCCTGCTTGTTAGCTTGATGTAGTCCTCTTCTTCTCATTTGCATTTTAACATGTCTATGTAGAAAGATTTAAGTTTTGTTGGGAAGACATGTTATCTGGTCGTGTTGCGTGATACCATCGTTGCTGGTGTGCCTCTCTGCCTGGCATCTCCTACTTCAGCACATGCTTGCTTGGGCAGGACTGTGGTACTGCTTGATGTCAGGGATGACCTGACCAATCTTAGTTTCTATCCTACGTTGACTGGATGAATCTCCATCTCCATTTCAAGGAGTTGGCCTCGATTGGGGGTTGGGGGGGGGTGTGGAATGTAGTCTTTAGATCGGGATACTTTTTTGTGTGTGTTTACAGTTGGGCTGTGATATCTACATTTTCTACCTAGCAGGCACACCCGCGATAAATAAAGCAACTTTGCTATCATTATCTGACTATATATTTTTGGTACAGTAAAATATTGCCTCTATTGTTGACCTCATTGCTAATAACCTTTATATAACCTAACCTAACACTATTAGTTTTTTTCAATAAATTCTTTGACATATAGTGATCTCCCTTGTATTGAAGTGATTTAAAGGGGGAGCATAGAATATATACCTGCCATGCATATTATAAGAAGTGACTAAGGAGAGATGGACATGAGGATAGTTGGCTACCCACACTGCATGTAGATAGGTCAAAGTGACCCAAAAATGTCATCTGAATTCAGATATATTGCACTGAATGACACTAATATTGCAACAAAGATGTTAACTATGATGAAATGTATTCTGTTATTGAGACTACATCCTGATAAGTGACACAATTATAGACCTGGATATCTGCAGGGAAAAAATAGCAGTTAATTATTAAATAGCAGAGCATTTGTACATATGATGATACTCTGTTTGCCAGAAAATCATACCTTCCATGATAGTTTCAGGACGGTGACATTATTACACAAATACGATTTGGTTGGTTGACATGCATTTTGTTTAAGCCTTCATAGCTTAGTGTGAAGTGAAGACCATTAGAGATGGATTTATGGGGATTCCTTATCCCCCAGATATGTGACAGGGTGGGTATTGATGGTGCAGCACTGATAAATAAAATAGCAGATGCAATTAATTTATGGCTCAACAGATTTTCCATGTCTCGAAGTATGCTCCCATGGTTCTTTGTCAAGGATATTGAAAGTGGACATAACTGTCATATGTGGAGTTGATACATATATGTAACATAAATTTCAGCATTCATAGTTCTGCCAAGTTCTGAATCTTAGTGTTTCCTCTGGGTACCATTCATTGTAGTTATGACTACATCATCTGGGTATCTTTCCAGTCCAAAATAATAAAAAAGGAAGAGGAACGCAAAGAAGGAAATTTCAATCACTGTGGCACAAAAAAAAGTCACCAACTGAACTTATTAATAGCACAAGACACAGAGATTTGTGGAGAAGCTTGATCGCCTATGCCTCTCTGTATGGCACTTGATTGATTGACTCAGTCACTGTCAATGAAGTGGTATGCAGCCTGAGGAAAAATACCACTTATAGCATGTGACTCCATGGATTCAAGTGATAATTCTCAGGGTTCTATAACAAAATTCACTTTTTAAGCAAGATTTCTTAAGCCTGATTCAAACCTGTGCCCTCTTGAGCACAAGACGCATGACTTAATCACTACATCATTTAGATATTATCATTTATAACATGAAAGGAAAAATATTCATTAACATTATTAATATTGTCTCAAAATACAGTTTATGTATTTACTTACTCGTAAATTTAAATTTAATGTAATGGGAAATTTAAAATGTCTATTTGTAGTGTTTTATTGTTTGAATATCTGTTGTCTATGTTTTTCAAGTTTGTGACAGTCTCTCGAAGATGTATCAAGAATCTGGCAAGAAATCCTCAAGTATCTTTCATGCAGGTAGGTTATTTTGGCACCTTTCAAAGAACCTGGCAAGAAATCCTCAGTCATGCAGGTGGGTTACCTGGGAACTTCTTTAATAATTCTAAAAATATTACGTATATTCAGATTTTCGTAATTACTGCTTTGTGGGTCCATTGTGTGTTTTTTTTTTATTCAAGCTTAATCTTGTTCTTCCTGTACCAGATCACATCCTGTGTGGTTACTAACAGAAGTATGTGAATGCAGAAAAAATACATGTTTTTCTTCTCTACCAACACAGTTTATAACATTTTCCCGACCTCATCATCATCAGGTGCTGTCTCTGCAATGAAAGTTGGTTGAAACAGACCTAGAATATCCAGAACATTTAATCAATATATGCAAGGGCTTTTATACTAATAGCCAATGTGAAGTAAGAACAAATACAGGAGCGTCCATTAAATTCCAAATCCAATCAGGAGTTTGCCATGGGTGTGTCCTATCCCCTCTATTTTTTACAACATATATTGATCACATCTGTAAATTAAAAAGTGCCAACGAAAAAGATAACATGAACAACAAATTAAACAAACTACTCTTTGCGGACGACCAAGTGCTAATAGTGTCATCAGGAGAACAATTGCAAGAACATATGAACAGACTCCACACAACATGTCAAAATTTCTACATGAAGATTAATATTGAAAAGACCGAAATAATGGAAATAGCAAATAAAGAAAGAAATATCACTATCTCCATTGATACAAAACACAGTAAACAGGTAAATGAGTTTACTTAATTAGGAAGCATCATATCGAGTGAACGAAAAAACAGTAAAGAGATACAAAATAGATGCAACAAAACATACCAGATCCTAGGACAGATGACATATGTTATCAAGAACAAAAATGTAAACATAAACACTAAAGTTACATTATACAAGACTATTATTATCATCCCATCACTGTGCTACCAGTGCCAAACCTGGACAATGACATAACAAAAGAAAAGAAAAATAGTGACAGCAGAAATGACATGTCTACTAAGAATACTTTAGGTTTCATTAAGAGATAGAATTAGAAACAATAACATCATACAAATAACCAAAACAATACCAGTATTGGAACACATTAAAAGACAACAGATCAAATGGTTTTCACACACTTCCAGACTACCAACAAACAGCATGCCACAGATGGCCATGACACATAGACATCACAGCTATAAAGCCAGAGGCAGACCATGTAAAAGATGGATCACAGAAATCAAAGAAGCCACAAGAACAAGCTTACAAACAGCACACAAGAAGGCCATCTCCAGAGAATTCTACTCCTGATGCTGCGAGACAAACAAGGGCCATAGCTTATATATATTATATAGCTTAGATAGATTATTATCAGATTAATTTTCTTATGTATTTTTCTTACATGTGGTTATAATCATAGATTTCATTTTTATCAACCTAGTCATTGTTACATATTTCTTACATGTATTGTTAATTTTACTGTATTGAGTTAATTTAAACTAGAACTTGATGATAGTTGTAAAAACAATGTTTTGATTCATGATTAGAAACCAGTGTCAGTGTCATGACAAACAGGAGAGTCCCATAAGTATTCCGCTCTCCATTCCAGTAGATATCCAAGAGTATGCTGGCTCAAAGTTTCAGTCAGATGTTGATTATGTAATCTTCAGATATTCCCACAGAGGACATACTTTTTCCCCTCACCCATGGTCTGTCATTCTTTGTATGTGCACATTATCACCTCCAGTTTAATCTTCTTCACACTGTAGTAAATCAATGACTGCCTTTACTAGGTCGGTCCTATCTCTTTTCAATACTGTGCTATCAACCACAGCATTGCCCGCCAATGAGTCTACTCTTTCTTTGCCTCTCACCCTTGCTTGACCAGGGCAGTATATCCATATAATGCTTTGGACAACTGAGTTGTTCAGTAATGCGACCCATTCAAATATCAAATATCTGTTATTATTTAGATGTTGTTATTATATCTGTTCAAAATCATGCAGATTACAATAATACCATATTCTTCTTTCAGTTTACAGTTATAGCCATCTTTGCATTGGTAGTTGGTGCTGTGTATTTTGATACTAGCACTTCTAAAAGCACAGGAATACAGAATAGGTAAGAAATGTTCAGTAACAATGTGTATACTTAGTTTTCAAATGCAGTTTGTTGAATTTAGATAACATGTAAGGCAAGGTTTTTTTAATTGCATGGTACAATTTATGTATTGAGAAGAATACTAAAGAGAGAGACTTGGATCAAGAACAAATTTATGTTTGTGTTTTATAGATATCAGTACATGGATTTTAAAGATGAAGTGCTTTCAGTGGCCTATAGGTGTTCTCTTTCTATTTTGAATGTCAAGCATGAAGTCATTTCTCATAAACCTATAAGGCCGCATCGACACTAATTTTGACATCTCAACATTTCAAGCCTATCTTCTTTATTCTGGACCTGGAAAGTAAATCATCACTCTCTCATTAATTCATTTTCTGTGCTGTTTCTTGTACGGAGTTCTATATGTTATGTTCATTGATGGTCCTATCAAACACTCTATCCACTCATGCATCCATTTAAGAAGGTCTGTAGCTCTTAGTATTTGTGTTTTAGTTTTTATTTATTTTAAAAATGTAACATGAAACTAAATCTAGACTTGAAAACAAGTGCACTAACCACTGATCTTAGCAGCTCCCATGTTTTAGATATTTCAATTTATTTTACCATAGTTACATCTCTTCAGAGTCAGAGCACTTTTTTTACTATGATTGTATCTCCTCATAGTTTGAACACTCATTTCACTATGATTGTGTCTCCTCATAGTTTGATTACTTATTTCACTATGATTGTATCTCCTCATAGTCTGATTACTTATTTCACTATGATTGTATCTCCTCATAGTTTGATTACTTATTTCACTATGATTGTGTCTCCTCATAGTTTGAACACTTATTTCACTATGATTATATCTCTTCATAGTTTGAATGCTTATTTGACTATGGTTCGTATCTCCTCAGAATGGGAGTATTTATTAGACTATGACTGTAAGTCCTCAGAGTGACTTCTTTGACAATGATTGAATTTGCAGAGTGTAACATTTATTTGACTGATTGTATCTCCTCAGAGTGGGAGCATTTTTTTTCATCATCATGAACCAAGTGTTTGGTAACATGTCAGCAGTGGAACTCTTCATTCAAGAGAGGGCAATTTTCATGTGAGTTTATAAGCATATAATTACACAAAAAACAAAACAGAAAAAATCCCAACAATCAGGTATGGGCCACAGTAACACAAGTAACAAAGTAATTGTATTAAACAAGTAAATATGTGTTACAAATACCTACCTACTAATAAAAGATGATGAAAACAACTATAAAACTAAAAATAATAAGGAAAAAAATAGTTGATGTTTTGATCATAAGATCTTTGTCTAAACAGACATATAATAATATAGCGGAAAATAATACAGAAACAAATATTAATTTCTAAACATTTCTAAGAAAATAATGAAAACAGGACCTGTAATGGCTGGCAGAGGAAGAAGTGAATGTATCCAATTGTGCAGTATGTTCAAGATTGAAATAGTGTAGGCTATAATAGTGCACACCATGAAGATATGTTTGAAGACTAAGACATGAAACTGGGAAAACAAAAAATTCTATCACAGGCACAAAAGAGAGAAACATGATAGAGCAGGGCAGCATGCCCACCATAGATGCAAAATTGAGTCAATGGATGAGAAAACAGTCAACCAGCAGACACATTGATAGACCACAACAAAACACAAAAATGAGACATAAAAAAACTATACCATAAAAATGCAAGTCCAATGAGACAACTGAACCGAACAAGACAGACCAAGACAACACACAAATGGCATGCACAAATATACAGGAATGAATATACTAAAGCAACATCGATATGAAAGATAGAACAAAGACAATAGATAAAGACAATGTACACAACACAAATACAACAGAAAACAAATGTAGACACATAACACAAATATATAGAAATTTATAAAGCATACACTACAAATATATGCCAGAAAACAATTAAATCAACACACACACATGCACATATATATGCCCATACACCTAAAACACAAACAAATACTTACAAAAACAGACCTACATAACTACACACACATAAATAAGCACGCAAATGCATGCACACATACACATATATATTAAAATGTATAGGAAGACTTGCCACATACAACCAAATACATAACTATCAGTGAACATGTATGAAACATGTAAATTAAAACAGAACTCCCCATTGAGGTCAGCTCCTTTGCAAAGAGATGGCGTTTAGTCCAGCCAGCCGAGGCTGGAAACTGACTTGCTGGACGCTCCCGTATTCAGACAGGACCAGTCTTAGTCCATAAAGATGCTGAAGTAAGTGATATTTGGCCAGAAGTTGCACTGCAACAATTAGAATGTCATGCACTGTCACACGTGAATATCTATATCTGCATTACCCCATTATGGTGCTAACCCTGTGATGACTCACCAGGCAGGAGTAGCACCGGGCCTTATACCTCGAAAGGGTCCACCGCATGCTACTGGAGGTCGTCTTTGATTGCCTTGTGGAGCCAGGAGGTACAAGAGTAATGTCACTGACCAGAAAATATTACAAACCAATGAAACACCAATTACAGTAATGCACTTGAATGCTGAGGGCGTAAATAGCAAAAAAAAGATGGCATTAGCAAGAAATTAGAACTACAGAACACCCTTCTTAAGGAACAGGTCAGCATTTACTGCATACAAGAGACACACCTCAGCAAAGATGTAGCCTTTAAAATTACAGGTTATCAGTGCTTTAGAGCTCATTGAATAGGCAGTAGAAAAGGAGGTATACTTACACTAGTCAAAAATAATATCAGTACACATCAAACTGAACTATACATGGAAGGAGCGGAATACCAGGTGCTTCAGCTAAAGACCAAAAACACAGACTTGCACTTACTACATTAATATTGTCAAAATGGCCAACCCCTTTCCCTGGACTCAATAATATACAGAGGAAGACTGAAGTATGTGGAGATTTTAAGTCATTCACAGAGCTGGGGTTATGACCATATGGATAAAAAAGGAGAAGAACTTGAAAGCTCACAAGACGACAAAGGTCTTCTATTACTTAATAAGCCAAAGGATTCTCCAAAATACTATTCAAGAGCATGGCAAACCACTTCCACTCTGGACTTGGCATTGTACTCAGCAGATCTAGCATGGGAAATCAATAGAACTGTGGGGAAGCAACTTGGAGGTAGTGACCACCGACCAGTCCTCCTCAGTATTAAAAATGAACCCACAGGAAATGCATGTACCCTCCCAAGATGGAATTATAAAAAAACAAATTGGGGACGATTTAACCTTTAGGACGTGTGCGGAAACTTTATTCACCGACATTTCTCCTTCTCTGGTTAGCGAGCGGCGAGTATATTTGCCGCCGTAGACCACCGTTGCTAGGTACACTTCAATCAATTAAAAATCTCCAATTTTTAATATTTTTTTACTACCTTTTCCAGCAGTTTTAGTGGCAACCATATGCCTAATGACATGTAAATATCGATATTTTCGCAACATATTGATAATTTTAAACAAAAGCATCACCATGATGGTAAATTCGGGTTTTTTTAATAGATGTATATTTTATCGAATTTTCATTAAAATTATTATGGATTGTGATTCAAATGATTATTTATGGAGAGATAAGTCATTTCCACACTCGAAGATCAGTTAAACTACGCTGTTTTATCTAATTTGATATTAAAACATCAATCAAGTTCGAACAATACGTTTCTGGACTAGATCTAGGTTTATAGAAGGATTTTAAGACGCATGAAGGTGTAATCTGTGAAATTATAATGATTAATCCGTGAATGGCGTGTGAATGGCGTGCTAACTCGGTCTATCTTATACTGTTTCCACTCTGGAATATTTAATAAACTTCGTGCAATTGTATTTTCGTTCTAAAGGTAAAAAAATCGCTGGGTTTTTGTGAAATATTGTCTTTGAGACTATCTTACATATCTTGTATCACACACACACAAACAAAACCTACTACAGTATATGCAGAATTCAATTCTTTATTTATATGTGCAAAGATTATTTAAATATCTCTAACAACAAAACGTTATCGCAATTTCAAAACAGCGACCGATGATTTCGTAACATTTCCGAAAATTAATTCTGCGGCAGGACAGAAATTACGTAAATGTAAACACAGCATTCTAAAGGTTAAACACTTATTATGTTTATAAACATAATAATTTGACAAATATGAACATATTCAATGCTTAATTATTTGGAGTTTATAGTGGTCATGATATTTGAAAAGAAAAGGTAATGCAAAATAAGTTAAATAGATTACTAGAAAAACCTAACTATAAATAAAAATAGATAAAAAAAGTACCGGTATATTAAAAAAAATGCAATAAAACAAAACAGGACAATTTTCCACGTTTCGGTCCAAATGGGACCTTTTTCAAGAAACTAATAACATTCAAAATAAACCACACAAAATTGATAACTAAGTTGACGGGAATTTTTATTTATAATTAGGTTTTTCTAGTAACCTATTTAACTTTTTTTGCATTACCATTTATGCATCTGGTTACTGCGGCAACTTCCACTTTGTCCGACACCCTCCGACCTTTTGGTTATTTATATTTGAAAAGAAAAGATTGGAAAGGAGTACAGAGAATGCATGTGATGGCAAAGGTACGAGGTTCAATGTCTACAATGAAAAGCTGATGAATGTGAATATTGCCAATACAATCACTACAGCTAAAAAATGAATAGGATATGCTACCAATTTGTGTTCTTAAGCAGTTATTAAAAATAATCGTTTTATTTTATATTTTGTCTAGCCACGAGAATGTGAGTGGCTTTTACCGTGTCTCTGCCTACTTCCTGGCCAAGGTATTTTGTGATGTTATACCTATGAGAATGATACCAGTCATAATCTTCTCCAGTATTGTGTACTATATGGTTGGTGAGTTATGTGTAGAATGTACTTCCTAATAGTTCAGTTATGTGTATAGTGTGCTATATGATTAATATTGTTAGCGATGTACTTTACGATTGGTGAATTATGTTGAAGTGTACTGCATGGTGGTTGTGTGTATAGTGTACCATAATCTATTCGCTAAAACCCTTTTTTGCCTTTCAACGTCAAGGGTAGAAGAGTTTTCTGGAGACGGCTCTCTTGTGTGCTGAGTATATTGTGGACTTTGTCGCCTCTTTTATTTCAGGGGTCCATCATGTTCACCTCTAGGTCTGCCTTCACCATATCTGTGTAGCATAGCTTTCTGTGGTATACTGTCTGATGGTAGTCTGCTGATGTGTGCAAACCAATTGATCTGTTTCTGTTGTCTCTTGATATATTCTAAGATTGGGGTGATGTCGGTTTTTTTGTATAATGTCCTCAGTCCTCACCCTGTCTCTTAGCGATATTCCTAGGATTCTACATAAGCATGCTATTTCAGCTGTCACAAGTTTATGTTTGTCTTGTGCTTTCGTTGTCCATGTTTGGCATTGGTAGTACAGCGTTGGCATAATAATCATTTTGAATAGTGTTATTTTGGTGTTTAAATCTACATTTTTGTTTTGGAAGATTGGTGTCATTTGCCCTTGGGCTTGGTACGCTTTACTACATCTATTGTGTATTTCTGTGCTGCTCTTGCTGTCTGTTGTTATATTGCTTCCTAGGTATATGAATTCTATCACCTGTTTAAGCATTGTTTTTAATATATATAATGGTGTTTCTGTTCTTTCTATCTTCATTACTTCGGTCTTGAAGTGTACCATAATAATAAAGATAATTCAAGCTATAATCCTGTACAGGGCATTGCTTTTTAAAAAGTATTATTGAATTGTTAGTCATCAATAATATATCTGGTCACATTAACAGTAAAATTGGAATGATCAGCTTTTGAACCATGAACAAGTTCAAGCTGGTTGTGTTCGTGAGATAGGTCCATTAACTCAGTGATTCTCAATCTTTGTTGACTTTTATCCATTTTGGAGAACATATTTTTACCCACACCCCTGAACCTAAAGCAAAAAAATGACAGAAGGCTTTCTTTAGAGCCTAGCAGCATGGCTTCTTAAAGTTTATTAACATATATCTTTCTAAATTTAGTTCAAATAATTACCATTCTACAACTCTTCTAGTCAGGTCTCAGCTTCTCAATGTCAAATTGTTTTCTAGCTCCTCCCCCCTGTCAGGTTTCCATGACCATCATTATGGCGTCATGTGGCTCACAATGAGAACTACTGCTCTAACCATTCTACACTGAGACAACATATTGTCCATATGATAAGTGAATTGTTTTGATTCTCTATTTATAGAAGATAGATTAATCAATTATGTTTTGTTTCATGTGTGCACTATATGCTCACTGTAACATTATTAATTATGAGAGAAGACTCAATGTATTTTACCTTTGCTATCTTCACAACATAATGAACATTAAGTGGTGGGAGAAAATCTTCACAACATAATGAACATTAAGTGGCAGGAGAAAATCTTCACAACATAATGAAGATTAAGTGGCAGAGAAAAATCACAAACACAGAGATACTGCATGGTCAAAATTACCATAAATTATGGGAACACTCAGCAGTAGACGATTAAAATTGTTGAGTCTTGTGCAAAACATGATCAATAATCATATCCCACAGCAAATATTATTTGGTGAACTTTCAGAAGAGGAAAGAATTAAAGGCAGATCACTCCTGAGATATAAAGATGTAGGCTAAATGAAAAACTTTTCTATTGACTACAATTTCTGAGAAAGTTCACATTGATACATGGAGCATACATGGAGGTCAGTATTGCACAACGGTGCAGAAACTTGTGAAACACTTTTGAGGGACAGATCACAAGCATCACAAATAAAAGATCAATGAAAAACAGCAGTGAGCTAATTAATTCTACAATTAACACTACCTAAGCAAACAAACCTACTAAATAACCATCTAAAATACAAAAAAATCCTGATATACCCACATTATTGAATACCTATAATATTTATGTACAAATTGAAATATCTACTATTTCAATGTATTGCTTTTTTACTATGTTTTTGTTTTATACATGCAGATCTACGAGCTGGTGCTGGTCATTTCTTCTTCTTCAGCTTCAACTTGTTCCTGACAGCACTATCAGCTTCCACACTTTCGTTTGCTATCAGCTCCACTGTGAAGATATTTGCCTTGGCTAATCTTTCTTTAGCTTTGAGTTATGTTTTTATGATGGTAAGTTCTGTGAAGAATTGGACAAATTGTATTTCTTCTGTCTAAAGTAGTTAAATTAAAAATATTATTTATGTTAGGAAACTTGGTACAAGAAGATCCTTGCAAAGTTGAGTAATTTAATCACAATTATCTGGAATAACCTTGAGTTACGACTGTTGGTTATCATCAGTGCACTCCAGACTAGTGCATAGGTGCTGTGATCCCCGTCTCAGTAAATCCATCAGCATCTGATAGTTTCAGTCAATGCTGAGTTATGTCTCTTTGTATACCTATTTTATGTTTATCTTTACACTAATCTTACACCCTTAAAACAACCCTTAAAAACACCATTCTTAAAGAAAGGGAATTAATAGGCTTTAAGACAATCCAGGAACTGAAGCTGCAGGCAGCAGACCGCATCATATGGAGAACCAAAACCTCTGCCCTATGTGTCGCTTGTGGCACGAAAGGAACAAACTAACTAATCTTACACAGTATTGAGAGCGACCATAATTCACAATTTTGAAAATCTCTTATGAGGATGAGGTCCATCAATGTATTAACTGTTTCAGATAGGCCCATTGATGTACCTAATGACATTGTGGTCATGCATGTTAGTGTATACTCATTACCTCAACATCTACATGTCCTGTCACGAATATAACGGTAATCATCCTGGTCATAGATTGTGACAATAAATCCACCTTTTGATGGTGGATGATTCCTGCTTCAACTTTGTGGATCATGTTCATCCACTTACTAAGTACACATGCATGAGAATAGTCATGTGACATAATCCATGACAGGGCTTCTATCACAGTTTTTATGCCCATCATAAGACTGCTAATGGTTGTAGTAAAGGAATGACTGAATTCTATGACAGTTTTCCTACCAGATTATGTGGAAAAAGCCCAAGCACAACATTAATTACGAATGACTAACCCATCAGTGTAGAGCAGCATTTCCCAGCGTGGGGCCCATGTCCCACAAGGGGGGGGCAATTTGATTATCGGGGGGGGGGGGGGTGAAAGGGACAATTGGAATAAATTGTAATTAGGCTTCATTTAGGAAATAATTCAAATTTTGAATATTAAAAAGTATGTATATGTTACATAGGGGACATCTGAATTTTAGAAAGACTTAGGTGGGGCATGGTAAAAATAAGGTTGGGAAACACTGGTGTAGGTTATTACATCATTTTCTGCATTGTTATTGTCAATGAGCATCTACTTCTGTATCCACAACCAGATTTTTTGTCACTGGAACTTCTTTTCAGTGTGATTACCACATATTTCAGACAGAGTGGATATCCACTGCTCACCAGGATCAATGAAAATGGGGTTAAACACATGTCCAAAAAATAATAGTACTTTTGTTTCAGCACTTAGTCAAGAATGCTAACAGTATTAGATTAATATTGGTCGTGGTTCGATTTCAGACTATAACAGAAAATTATAATAACTATGTACATTATATTGCACTTAGCACATACCATCTTAAATATTGTTTTCAGCTTTTTCTCTATATGACCACATTGCTGTTATACGCTAGTGAAACATGGACTGTGTATAGACATCATGTGAAAAAACTCAATCATTTTCACACAAATTGCTTCAGAAAAGTTATGAACATCAGATGGCAAGACAAGTTTCCAGATACCACTGTCCTTGATAGAGCTGGTATCCCCAGCATTGACATGATCCTGATGCAGACACAGATTCGTTGGGCAGGCCATTTGGTGCGTATGCCAGACCATCGTCTGCCAAAGATACTTCTCTATGGTGAGCTGGAGAAGGGCACACGATCTCAAGGTGGCCAAAAGAAGTGCTACAAGGACTCATTAAAGAACTCACTGAAAGCCTTTGAAATAGACCACGATACATGGGAAGAACGTGCACAAAATAGATCTACATGGCGTTCTAAAATAAAAAAGAGTGCATCATCTTGTGAAAAGAGGAGAAATGCAGCAGCTCAACAGCGGAGAGCAGCTAGAAAGTCACGGATAGACCAAGATCCGTCTACTGTTGTCATTCCTTGTCCGAACTGTCCAAGGACATTTACAGCTCGAATAGGGCTCATTAGCCATCTACGAACTCATAATCAAGGACATAACTAAAATAAAATTTTCAAAAGTGGATGTAACAAATGGTCATCATCACCTGTGATGGGCGAAAAACATATGACCACATCAATTTCTCTTATAAATTTGATAGTCAAAATGTCTACTCAACTAAATGAAAGCATAAATCAAACTATTTAATGTTTTCCAGCTATTTAGTGGTTTGCTCATTAATATTGGAGATTTGGCTGAATGGATTCGATGGATCAAATACTTTAGTATATTTCGGTACAGTCTAAATGTGAGTATTGATTAGTATATAATATAATAAATTGAAGCATAATCTGTGCAAGATATTTTGGTTCTTTCGCAGATAGCAAGTCTAAATTCACACTTTCTTATAAAATTTTCACCAATCTGAAATGTTGTGTAATTTCTTTACGAAATTCCCTTCCGTCTCAGTCCAAGAACCAAAAAGACTAACATAATCGTTAAGTATGAGATATAGAAAGACTGTTACAGTCTCTAGGACTGCTGCTAGATTCATTGATGTGCACACATTCCACTAAAAGCCTCCCCATGTGCGCACCATCCACTGCGAGCCTCACCCACACAACCTACTAAAATCAATATCTTGACCCCTCCCAACCAGTGATCAGTAATTATAGACAGATAGACAAGGGAAATAATTTCCAGGAAAAAATTGCCTAAATTTTGTTTCACTTGCCGCTAAAAATGTAGACCCGTTATCTGGGAAAGAACAAATATTTTTAACAAATATTTATGAATTTCTAGACACTACTTATGTTGATTCATTTACCGTACCAAAGTTAAGTGAAATGGCCTAATCTACACTGGATCTTGAAGCCCTGATCAAGCTACTGCCCATTGAGACTATTTCTGGTTCTCCTCTTATGCAGATTAGCAGAATGTAGTCCAGAGGTAGTATTGATAGTTAGTTAGTTAGTTAGTCGTCGGATCATCATCACTACAAACTGGACACATCCATAGTTGCTCCGATCTCTCCTTGAGTGTATCCGCCATCACACTTTTGCTGACAGTACCGGTCCTATGCTGGTTGACCATCATTCTTCTGCGCCCTCCAAAATGTTCACCTCTAGCAACACCGCATCTCAATCCCTGATCTTTAATCCTAGCCATTGAAAAGGAATCATCATCCACATTAGTCTCACTCTCGCGTGTTATATCTCTTAAGGAGTTCAAATATCAGCGCGATCCATTGCCCCATCGCCCTTTGCCACAATCGCACACGATGCCAGTTGATCCGCTCTTTCATTGCCTCAAACGCCCACATGTCCCGGCACGAAAATAAATGTAACCGCTTTCAAGCTCGCATTTCTCAAGGCCTCAATCCACTGTTCGCGAACGAGACCCACTTGTACCTTCTTAATCATACTCATAGAGTCACTCAAGATGCAGACCTGCATTACTTTCTGTGTGCGTAGCCACTCAAATGCCTTGGTCACCGCCATAGTCTCCATGGTCATACTACTCGTAGTGACCGCAAAGGCACCACTTTCCTCCTTGATCGTTGTACTGAGCTGTAAAGGCCCAAGCACTGCGAACATGCCTAATTACAGATCCATCAGTGTATATAATCACATCCCCCTCTTTGGTATTCTCACTGATTAAAGCCTGCACTTCTTTCTCCACAGCAGTGGGACACCATTCTCTGCATTCCCTGCTAAGTGATATTACTACTCTCAAACAAGTTTCGAAATCTGTGGGTAGACCTATCCATTCCGCACCAGCTGCCACATCCTGTAATCTGCACACACTTTGTATTACATCCTCAGCACCCATCCACGACCTTCCTCTCTTGAGTCGATAATATCAGAAAGCGACTTCTTCAGCATTCATTCTCAAACTCCCGCTGGTTCTCTCTTATAGCAGGACAATGGTCCTACAAGATTTCCAGCAGGATGTAGTCCAGAGAATGGAAATGCTGTGTGTCATCATTTTATTTGCACCAATGGTCCGACACGTCCATCTTCTGCATTCTTTTGTTTTTGTGGACACTTTATGAAACAGGGAGGTCTTGAAAACATAGTTACAACTGACAAGTTAGATGACAAGGGAGATTGAGGATGTCAGCATGAAAAAATATTAGTCTTACATCGTGGCATAGCAGAGTCAACAACAATCCTGATTAAAGATACTAGAAATAAATAATTGTGGAGATCCATGATTGCCTACGTCAGTCGATGCGACACCTGATGATTAGTCCAGAGATAAATTGCATTATAGCATGGTGTACAGCTTAGCTGTGATATCTATGCATTTTATCCTGATACGTCAGACTTCAGTATGGTCTATAGGGCACTTTGACCCTCTCTGGGATGGAACAGCCAACCCTACCCCCAAAACCTCCTTAGTTGCCTTTCATGATATGCCTGACAGTAACAATATAGCTATTCTCTGCTTCCCTTTTGGGCTCTATCAACACACGAGTGAGACTATTTGATTGTTTTGCTAGTCAAGCTGCTGGTTGGCATGTTATTTCTTAACATTCTGTATATACATAAAAGGACTTCAAGCATTGTATTTAGATGAGCAATTACACATATTTATACCCCATTGAGACCAGATCCTTGCCACGAAGATTGTGCTTAGTTTATTCAACAGAGGCTGAAAACTAAGATTGACCAGGCCCTTTTATAATCAAGCATTACCAGTCTGCATTAGCAAGTACAGGAACTGAAGACAGACACAACCAGCCAAAATGTGCTCCACATCTATCAAGATGCTACACACAAATATAATAAAGAGAATGAAAAAAGATGAATACATATATACAGCCAGTATAGATTTTATTTCCATATATGTTATTTATTCCACCCGTGTGTTGCCAGGCCGGGCCCCGAAAGGGGAGCAAAGAATAGCAACACTGTTTACCTTCCATGCATGTCATAAAATGCGACTAAGGAGGTTATAGGATGGAGTTGGCTGCACCATCCCATATAGGGTCAGTGACCCAAAGCCATGCTGAAGTTGGATGTGTCAGGCCGAAAGGCGCAGATATCGCAGCAATGCTGTAAACCATGACACAATGCATTCCGTTCCCCGGACTACTTCCTGCAAATCTGCAGGAGTTTGAGAACGAACGCAGAAGAAGAAGTTATTTATTCACATTATTTCCATTTCTTTAATGTATTTGCATGAAATTGAATCCATTCAGCAGATGAAGACAGATGTGTTGGGCCACTGGCGCAAATTAAACTGTGATGCAATGAATTTCCATTCTCTGGACTACATCCTGCTCTAAATCTAGCAGGATCCAGGAGAGATCCCAGTGGGAGTTTGAGAATGAGCACTGAAAAAGAAGAAGAAATCCATTCTTTTATATATCTCAAAGGTTAACGTTTTCTAGCTGCTTGCTCATTTTCTATAATTTGCAACCATACAGTAATGATGTCAGATTGGTAGCAGAGTTGATAGTGAACTTGCCTCACAAATCCAACTTGCCGAATGAACTTGTGCTGTGGTTTGAAAGCTGACCACCCGTATTGTACTGGTAATACAATTGGATGTGTTAGTGGTGCCTAAAAATTCCAGAAAAATGTAAACACAATGTCCTGTATAGGACACACAGTAATAATAGCGGTGAGTGTGGCAGAATGGCTAGAATGCTAGTATCATAACCATGAGGTTGGTCTTGGGTTAAAACCACATATGGATCTGAATTTTGGTCTTTCAGAAGTACAATAAAAAATCTTTAAGTGCATGGCATGGTGACTGCTATCAGTAATGATGACTGCTATTAGTCTTTATTTCTACCAAAAAAAGTCTTACTGCACTATTTAACAGGGAAGCATGCAGTAACAACAAGTTTTAGTAATGATATATATACCATATATTGGATATGTAAAGTTTCCCTTTTCCATATCATTGGGGAATACCTTGTGAGGTCTTTATTTTTCATTAACCAATGCCATAACTGGGGATGATGTGTTCAGAATCATGCCCACCACCTTTGCTTTCCTAGGTCTGTACTATTTTCTTTAGGTTTGTTCGACATAGGAATTTGTGATTCAAAAAATTATTTACACTTGAACTTCAAATTTAACACTACAGGACCTGATTAGGCAGAAAGTGTGATAACCATTGAGCTGCAGTGACTCTAAGATGTAAAAAAAAAGTAACCCATAGCATTTATTAATGCCGTAGGGGTGTGAGATGTTAGCGATCTCACATTTCACAGGCTCTGCAAATGAGGGCGGTAGCCATCTCCTCTCCCTTTAAGATGTATATACATACATACATACATACACACATGCATATATACTCACACATAAAAGAGAGAGAGATATATATAGTACCGTTAATAATTCTTTCTTATATAGGCATTAAACATTAATAATTCTTTCCTATAGGCATTAAACATCAATGAATTGAAAGATAGAGAATTCTGTAATGTCAACAATGGAACTAAAGACTGGTAAGTTATCATTGAAGATGCTTGTTAGTACTAGTTAGTCATTACTCTTTCTTAGAGTTAATGGATGGGATCTCCATAGTGTAGTAGTTAAACTGTTTGCTGTGCTCAAGAGGTTGCTGGTTCAAATGTGGCTTGTGATGTCTTATTTAAAAAGTATATACTTTGGAGATCCCTAGTTATTATCTTATGAAGCTGCAGAGTTACGTGCTATGAATGGTACTCTTGGTGGGTGGCATACCGCTTCATTGAGAGGGACTGAGTACAACACACGAGGGAAACAGAGCACTATGGGTCAATAATTTATGACTTATTAACTCTTTTTGAGAGTTCATGAATATAGACAAAATATTAGTTGCATTGAATATGGACAGAGATACTTACCAAAGTCATTCAGCAATCACTACTTGAATGATGGCATAACAATGGATGAGGCAGTAATGCTGAAACTGCATCTGATGGTTTTCATTCTTCTTTGTACATTTTTCTGACACAATGGTGCAGGATGACAGTTCTGTTACTTCTGCTTAAAATGCAAAAATTTTGGAGAGGAGATGGGTGCTGCTGAATAAAATTCTGGCCACTGAAACGTTACCATTAGAGTATTGACATAATGTGGATCATACCTTTTTTTAACTGATGTTTCTAATATGGCACCACTATGATCCATATGGGCTATAGGAATTATTATAATTTATTTTAATAAATTCTTAGACATAAATCTTATTAAGTTCAGCTTTAGTGTATTGTCACTTATCTGCTGACCTGGTGATGGATGGGTTTCAGGTTCACACATTTGATTGTGGTCTGTAACAAAAATAAACTAATGCAATCCACTCAGCCACCAGAAAATAGGTACCAATGTTCATGTTCTGTGAAGATTGAGGAATGTCACAATAACTACTGAGTAATAATGCTTTCCTGTTTAGTGTGGGTGTACAAGTTTAATGCAAAAAAAATGTCATGCAAAATGAAATATAGCACAAGGGGGAACAACCAAGAATACACAACAGAACAGGGTCAACAATCCGGTGGACAGGTAGCCTTTTATTAAACTGAGAGTTGATGTGTTTGCACGTTGCACTTCAACAGAATCCTGTCACTTCCTTAGTAAATCGTCATAGGATGACCAAAGCTGTAAATATTTACAGACGGGAGTATTCCTCTAGCTTTAAGCAGAACTGCAGCCTCCTTCTTTGTGTGTGTGGACATCTCACAACACTGGTGGTTATCATTGCTGTGTGAAATTATCACTATGGAGTTGCGGTGACATGATTACCTGAACCATTGTCGCCATTATTTGTGTTGGTCAAAGAAGCTCTGATTTGACCAAATTGAACTCATATCTGCATTTGGAAGGAGCTTACCTCACCACAAGGAATACAAATTAAATGACCAGTGTGAAATTAACTATGACATGATATTGACATGCACTGTTGCAAAAAAGGTATCTTCTTCTTCTTCTTCGTTTGTTCTCAAACTCCTGCAGATTAGCAGGATGTGGTCCGGAGAACGGAATGCGTTGTGTCATGGTTTACAGCATTGCTAGATATCTGCGCCTTTTGGCCTGACACATCCGACCAGCATGGCTTTGGGTCACTGACCCTATATGGGATGGGACAGCCAACTCCATCCCATAACCTTCTTAGTTGCCCCTTATGACATGCATGGAAGGTAAACAGTGTTGCTATTCGTTGCTCCCCTTTCAGACAACACATGGGGGAAAAAAAGGTATAAAAAGAATGACTTTATAGTTACATGAAAATACAAATTGTTCAACAGAAAAATACATAAGTACTGAAGGTGACACTAGTCAGATGGTCTTTAGTAAACTAATTATGCAACTGAACCCTCATGGAAAAACCGATTGATATAATGCTGATTCTTAATTCTCTTACCTTTACTTCTCTTACTAGGCTTACAGAGGGTGGTGGTTAGTTCAATGTTACTATCATCACCATACATTTTTTCCATGAGTAACACTGGTGAAGGCCACATACATTCTCTCTGCTCATCATATGCTAGGCACATCTGCAGGAGATGCTCACCGTTGCAGTTACAATCATTAAAGATTCTTGTTCTCAGGGTGGAGTTACTGACACAGTCTATGACCAGAAACATGACTTTTATATTCATGCTAGGACATGCAGGGGTCGAAGGCAGTTAGTGAGCAGATACTTTGACGAGCATGGCCTCAGTGTTAACAGGTACACCAATGGATCATTCGGACATAGTTAATGCATTAAGGGACCTCTTAAGGTTCTGCTTAGAAGAATTTTAAAAGTGTGAATCATGGACTCTCTCAAGACTCCATGAGATTTGTGTAAAGATCAGAGCAGCCCATAAACATAAGAGATATACGAAGAGACTGATAAATCAGCATCAAACTGGAATTCTGCTACACTCTGATGGATTTATCGAGATGGGGATTGAAGCACCTATGGAATTGTCTGATGTACGCTGATGATAACTTGCAGTGATAACTCATAGCTTATTCTCAGTATGTTAAAATGATGATACTTTAGTATGAGAAGCTTGGATAATCCTTCTTGATTCTTTGTTGCTGAGCTGGTATTATGTATCGTTTTTGACAACACCAATATATACATAAGTAGTGAAAAAAAACACTTTTGCAGGCTAACAAGAACATCTCATGGCGGTGATGAGGTGTGTGTGGTTTGTGTGGTTTGGTTACGTGATGAGACACGATTCTCTTTCTAAAAATATCTTAAGGGAACAGTTGAGGGTGGAAGAAGAAGACATCAGAGGAAACTGTGGATTGATAATATTAAAGAATGGACAGGATTAAGATTCTCCACACTCAAACAAAGAACTGAAAGCAGAGAGGAATGGTGAAATTTGTGTGTTGATGTTTTGAAAGTGACACCCCTACGACCCTGAAGAGTTATGTGTTTGACGATGATCATTTTTCTGGTTATGTTTGCAGCTCAGCATTCTATTTGTCCACTTTTGAGTGGCATTAATAAGTCGACTGGGTATTGTAATATGAATAAATCATGAGAGCAAAACTAAAATTAGTATGTTATAGTAACAACTCTGAAAGTTGTCTGAGGGATTGAGAATAACAAAAACTATGAGGAAAATCTTAGGTTTTTGGAAATAAAAATATAGTAATGTATATTTCTGAATATAAGCTGTTCCATTTATAAGTCTAGGATGTAAATCTAATGTCCAAAATGTGACCAAAGTCCGAAGCCCATGTATGGACCAAGGCATATAAAAAATAACACAGGTAGTAATACTGTGGAATCTTGTTATTACAAGAATTAAACGACATGCTAAATTTTCCTAAAAGAAATTTTACACACATTTTTTGCAATGGTAAGATGCAAGAACACTTTTCCACATGTACAATGTTTCAGGTATCAGAGCTTTTTGAAATATGGATACAACAGATATTCGTTAATTCAGTGCTGTCTCAGTAATAAAGGTTAAATTAAAGTTTTGCTGGAACGATAACATCAGCCATTACCGTAAATTTAAAAGCCTAGTAATGAAAATGGATCTGTCAACTTTTAGCTTAGCTTTTAGATTTCAAGCCACATGGTGGAACAAAAATGTGTGACAATGATTTTTATAAAGATAACTGGACATGAGAAGATGAATTTCACTGTTGTTTTAGGTTGCATGACAGATGGGGCACATTTGCCCTCCTTCCCTGCCTGGGCTTCTAAAAAACCAAGACTTTGCATAAGTGGATGAAATTCACAAGTGGTGCATTTGTGCTTCCCAACATGAAAGGTTGGATGGGCGAAAATCACACTCTGGAATAGCTAGATAAAATGTGGTGGCAGAGGAAGGGCTGCTATAATAAAAAACAATGAATGCTAGTCTGGGACTTGTTTTGCCACATCTCACTTAGTGGAAAAATGATGCCGTGGTGTGGGGCCTGTCTGTAATTCCTGGGGGCCTATCTCCCTACTGCAGCCACTAGATATCTGCCTTAGCAAACCATTTAAGAACAGACTTCGATCAAAATGGAAGGAATACTGTCATCCAATTTAGCTGTGATGAAGGTGACAACATAAAAATATCTGACATCATTATAAGTGTTAAATGGATCAAAGAACTGTCAAATATTATGTCAGAAATCATTGTCCGTTTTTTCAAAAAGTGCTCCATCAGTAATGCAATGAATGGAAGTGGAGTTGACACAATCTTTGAGGAAGATGCCAATGACGACAATGTACCGGTAGACAGTGGGACAAAGGCTGATGATGTATTAAATCTGAAGTTCCCATGACACTGGATGAAATTTGTGAACTGTTTCAGAATTTGGATAGTGATTTGAAGTTTGAAGGATTTCAATCATTTTTGGTACAGGCAAGTTTTTTTCCTGTTACTAGTAGACTTATTTGACTGTATTTGTGTTACTGTTTTTGTCGATAATTATTGAAATTTGGTGTATTGTGGTTGTATATAAGTCAAACCCCCTACATTAGTAGTGGAAAAAAATACAATTCTTGACTTATATTCCAAAATAGATGGTAATGGAAGAAATACTGAATAGATCTATAACAGAACATCAATAACTTGTCTAGAATTGTAATTATTTACCTTTTATTTTCTCCAGTGACTATGGAAATGCTTATCTGATGCAACAGGACATTGATTTTGAGGACTCATGGGACCTGTGGCAAAATGAAGTTGCCCTGGCAGCTATGGCTGGAGTTTTTCTGATACTTGCTTACATCCAGCTCAGACGAATAAAAAAACTGAAATAAATTGCTGTGTAAGTCAATTATTGATGAACTCAAATAGAGGATTGTTTGATGCAATTTAACAATTAGTTGAAATGGTAAAAGGCAGTATAACTTATGGATTCAGTAAGATCTGTACTTGTGATTTAAAGATTAGTTTAAGATGAATAAAGGTGAAGTAATCTAATTATTAACTCATTTGCTACAGAGTTCTACCGTATTGTTTTCTGCTGAAGTTTTGTTCATAAATTTTTAAAATACCTCTATCACAAGAATAAATAGTATTTCTAAACATTTTAAACTCATATTATATAAATTTAAAAATTTATATATGATTTTAAAAGGTAAAAGAAAAGAATAACACTAATCTAATTAGGTTGACAGATAGTTTAATTTTAATATTTAAAATGTATTCTAAAAATAAACTGTGTTGTAGGCCTATGTAAAACAAAATATTTTTTGTCATGAAATTTCCAAATTCTAGCCTAACAAAATTATATTCATTGTGGCATCATTGTGTAGATTATCAAATTACAAATATATAAACCTGTTATATATATTGACATACACCTGGATTAGGTTTGTTATTCACAAAAATTCATCATGAATAATGAGGTACTTTTGAAAAGATCGCAATCAATAATTTAGTCAATCATAAAACTTATTATTAATCTTAAAATAGACAAGCCACATGTTTTTAAATATATACGAGAATCTGCTAGAATTGCCTTGCTGATTTGATTTTTAAAGAATGAATGTAGCCAAACCAAGTTAGAGCATATACACTATAACATGCGTATGTTAAAAAATATGTCGCAAAATATTTAGTAAAATAATGTCACATAACACGTCTAAATATGATCAATAACTCACAAAATTGGCATTATAACATAAAAATTATGCTAAAAGCAATGTAGACTCATTGCACATTTGATTGGAACCATCCTTATGTCGATATAAATACCAACAAAAAAATAAAACAGCTGAAATTGAATACTCAATTGTCTGCAAAAAATAGACAGACAAAAGTCGAATAAAAAAAACCGATATGCAGTGTTTAGTTAAATTTGAAGAGAAAAATGTAATTGAAGGATTTCTTGATAAATTTAGGAAAAATAATTTTTGAATTTGTGAAATGTAATTAAGGAATATGAGCCGATTAAGGATTTATGAGATTAATTAATATAAGGTGATTAACTCCTTAGCTGCTGAGTATTCTTAAGGGTATGAGGAAAAGCCACCACTATTTTGTGGAGATCCTCCTCTTCTTAGCCTCAAAGGGAAAATATTTTCAAATATAAGTCAAGAATTACTGTGTCTTTATTGTGATATTAATGTTCTCTAATGTTGCCTCTTACCGTTGCTAAAGTTTGCGTTATTTTCCTTTTAGCCATATTTCACTTGTTCTTTCATTCTTATATAACAGGCTTCTTCTACAGTATTATTACTGGTATTATTTTTGTTTACTCAGCCTATACATAGGTTTTTGACTTTTGCCACATTTTGAACAATAAAGGTTTTTGACTTTTGCCACATTTTGAACATTAAAGTTACATCCTCGGCTTATAAATGAATCAGCTTATATTTGGAAATATTCAGTATTAATGTCAGGTGATCGCCCGTGTGTTGCCGGGGCCCAAAAGGGGAGCAAAGAATAGCAACACTATTTACCTTCCATGCATGCCATGTCGTAAGAGGCGACTAAGGAGGTTATGGGATGGAGTTGGCTGTCCCATCCCATATAGAGTCAGTGACCCAAATCCATGCTGAAGTCGAATGTGTTAGGTCGAAAGGCGCAGATATTGCAGCAATGCTGTAAACCATGACATAACGCATTCAGTTCTCCGGACTACATCCTGCTAATCTGCAGGAGTTTGAGAACGAACGCAGAAGAAGAAGAATGTCAGGTGATTGTGGATTTATAAACTGTTTTACTGCTTGGTTGTTAAGAATTTATGAAATGTAACGTGAGATGGTTAAGAATTTATTAAATGTAATAATATGTGAGGATCTGAGAAGTACAATACAAATTCTTACTATACACATTATGGCGAACACATCATTGCGACTGTTGTAGCAAAAGTCACATTATTTTCACTGCCTATAACAAGCCTCCCTACACTCTTTAATAGGAAAAAACACGCAGTAACGAAAGAGACGATAAAAACGAAGAAGTAAACAATTTGTTTGAGATGGATAAAGTGAAGAATTTTAGGATTAATTTAGATGAATAAGAGTGAAGTAATTGAAGGATTTATTGAGATGGATAAAGGTGAAGTAATTGAAGGTTTACTTATTAATAAAGTTTAACTACTTGTAGTTTTATTGAGATGGTATAGATGTGCTGTAATTTTAGTTAAGTTGGATAAAGGTGAATTAGTTTAAGAATATTTTGATATGATGAAGCTAAAGTAATTTAAAAAAATTTACATTCATTCTCAAATTCCTACAGGATCTCTTTTGCAGCAGGACAAGGATCCTACTAGATTTGCAGCAGGATTGTAGTCCAGAAAACAGGAATGTTCTGTTTTCATTTTATTTACACCAATGGCTCGACATGACACATCTGACATCGGTGGTTGAAGTTATTTAAGATTTAACTGAGGATATAGGTGAAGTCACCTAAATATTTTTTTGATATGGTTAAAACTCTGAATAAATGATAGATTATTGAACGTAATATAAGCTAAAAGAAATAATGTTTGCTTTAGATAAATAAAGATGCTGAAATAAATAAATAATGTCTTTATATGTTTAGTTAAATGAAAACTTATCTAGTCGTATTGCTAATTTTCTTTAAAAATTGTCCCATGAAGTAAGTAGCGATTTAAACCTACAAAATTTCTGACAGCAAACTTGAATCTGAGCTTTTTAAAATTGTGTGGAATATCTTGTGAATTAAAATAAGAATGAATAAAAAACCTTTCTTAATTTTAATTGTGAAGTGTATTTTTATATTGTATTTTTCAACATTTGTGAAATTGAAAAGCCTAATGGATATAAGTTATATCCCTGGTCACTTCTAGCCCAGTTAATCATTTGAAAATTGATACCTGGCTCCCTGAGTTAAAGGGAAATTTGTAATTGTAGAGCTGACTATATAAGAGAGCACAGTGAAGGGTTCTGAATACTGCAGAAATAAAACAATATACATAAATTTTACATGCCAAACTTTCATACAAAGTTCAAAGATCTAGTGAGCGGCCAAATTATAGTGAGAAAATAGACATGGATTGGGCACTCTTGTAGAAAGACAGTGAAAAATATAGCTAGAAGATCAATGATGTGGAGTCTACAAGGAACAAGGAAACTGGGAAGATCTAGGAATACATGGAGAAGAGAGACCATGAGTGACTTGACAGACATATCAAGGACAGAGATAAATGGGAAAATTCTTGCCTGTAGCCTATGCAACTGAGGATGTGTAAACAACCTTGGGGGTTCAAGGACTTAATTGATTGCAAAACTGATTTATCAAAGGCAGCATAGTGCAGTCACATTTTCATTTTTAGCTGGAGAACTGTGGAATTGACCATACGAGCGATTAATTCAAGCCAATACATTAAAAATGTGCTTTGCAGATTGACTAAAATTTAGCAATGCCTTTGTGTACATTGAACTGGATTCTAATCTTTATTAGTGTGTTTTTATACTCAAATTTCATATGAGGTGTGCAAATGTTATTACAGCAAGGTGTAAGTGAATGTTCAGTGGTAGAGGACAAGTTTCACAAACCCAACTTAGTTGAACTTGTTATTGGTTCAAAGTCTGATCATCCATGTTTTACTGGTGATACAATTAGATGTATTAGTGGTGCGTAAAAATTAAACAATAATTGAATAGCAATTTCCTGTACCAGATATTCTTCTAATATCTTAATTTTATTTTAGTTATCTCTTTGTTTGTTCATTTTTTCACTTTTTTTCTGTTTGTTCATTTTTTCAGTTTGTTCATTTGTTAACATGTTTTCTGTTTGTTCATTTATTCACATGTTTTCTGTTTGTTCATTTGATCACATGTTTTCTGTTTGTTCATCTGTTCACATCTTTTCCGTGTGTTGATTTGTTCATGTTTTCTGTGTATTTATTTGTTCTCATGCTCTCTCTTTGTTCATTTATAACTTGTTTTCTGTGTGTACTAATAAACATTTACTAATGGATTACATTCCAGATCGTTTTATTAATCTAACATAGTTCAAAGCAATCTCATATCAATGTTGTCTTATTTTAGCACATTTTGTGAATGTGTGCACGTATCAATAATTCTGGTTGTAAGCTCTATGGTTTGTAATTTTTTGTAAACATTTACACAATTTAAATAAGTCTATTGGCATTATGTGAACAGTTATGTTATATTGATAATTCTTTTACAGACACCTTTGACAAATTGAAGAAAAGGTTTTTGATTTGAATATACTTGAAACGAGGTAGTAATTTCTCAGAGTCTGCTTGTATCACAGTTATTAACTTTCTTATAAAATTGTCTTTTATAAATTTGTTATAAAAAATATTTTCATGGCTTTAATAAAAAATTGTTCCCCATTACCGTAAGGTTGTAATTTGTTTATTATATTCAATATTTTTGTTGTTATTTATGCTAAATTTTTGAATTTCTAAAAAAATTTTTTTGTGAGAACTGGAATGGTAACCTCCAAATATTATGTCCTAAATAATATAGATAAACTTCACCATAAGAGTGTTCTCTATTCCTCATATCTTGGACATGTTTGCAAAAGATAATCTGCAGTCTATACCATGGTTGCCAGATAATTGATACTTCAGGTAGAAATTAGCCAAAAAATGACCAAAGTTCTGTGTACAAAAACAATTGAAAACATAATCAAATGTGCATGAATTCAGAGAAGTGTGATTAAAAGCTCTATTTCTAATAAGCAAATTTAGATTAAGTTGTAAAGTTTTTGTTATTGTGATTTGATAACAGTTTTGATAAAAACACTTCTACCAACTACCATTTGCTGGTGTGACCATACTTTTAATACTTTCAATTTAAATAAGAAAATGTAAAAAGTAATACATTTTTCAAATTGGTTAAACATATAAAAGTGGTCTTAGAATATACATTTTATGACCAGTGACATTTTGTAAATTTGGCCATGAAATGGGCAATCTGGTAACCCTGGTCTGGGCCCCAGTCATTTAATAGAAGTTTTTATCTTTAGCTAGCTTAACAGATGTCTTGACATTGAATACATCTTTAAGTTGAACAGATGCTTTTAACTGTGTTTTGTTGAGTTGGCAGTATGAGCTACAGTTCCTTTCTGAAATTTAGAAAATGTTCTGATTTAGTATTTACAGGCATCTTGGCTTAACATGGAAAGAAATGACTAGTGCCCTATGTGCCATCTTTGGTCCAAAGGGAAGTAACTAATTAACAAAGTATTTACACTTGACAATAATTCCATTGAACCTGTCTTTTGTTATTATATTGTCATCATACAAACTATAATTCACATCTTGTACTATCATGAAGAGAAGTCATTGCTCATCTGTGACAGCCAAGGTGTCAGGAAGAGAGGTACATTGTTTATCTGTGACAACAAAAAGTGTCAGGAAGAGATGTCATTGCTCATCTATGACAGCAAAGGCATAAGCAAGCGAGGGACATTGCTTACCAGTGAGAGCCAGGTGTCAGGTAGAGCGGTCATTGATGACGTGTGACAGCCAGGTATCAGGAAGAGAGGTCATTGCTCATCTGTCACAGCAAAGGTGTCAGGAAGAGAGGTACTTTTCTTACTTGTGACAGTCAAGGTGTTAGGAAGAGAGGTACATTGCTTACCTGTGATAGTTAAGGTGTCAGGAAGAGAGGTCATTGCTCATCTGTGACAGCAAAGGTGTCACGAAGAGAGGTCATTGCTCATCTATGACAGCAAAAGTGTCAGGAATAGAGGTACATTACTCACCCGTGACAGCAAAGGTGTCAGGCTAAATTTCCATCACAGGCATATGTGTATCTAGACCAATCAGAGAGCAATGGCAAACTATTGAACGTAATCACTGCTATGAAAATCACCAGTGCCAATAAATTCAAGATTAATAGCTACATTGTAAATAGTATATACTACCAATTTATTAAAAAAAAATTCATAATAGAAAGATAACACTAATGATTCATGTAAAGGTTCTAGAATTTTATTGCTGTCCATGAAAAGGTTAAAAGTTCAGATGACTTATGAACCAGTGTCACATATCACATTGTTTTCTTTTAAGTACTCAGCTGCCTAGTCAGTGGCTGACTACAAACCGCCTATCATACTAGACCTTCCCTGAGTATGAGCATTGGTAATCTACTTCCATGTGTCTGGGTGAACCGCAAGAGTAATTTTATATTTCTTACCATTAATAATGAAGTCAAAACCCGAGTGTGCTAGTCGATGGGTAAGTGGCTTTACACTAAAATTCTGTGTTGCCCTGCAATCAGTTCTTCATTTGAGTATTGAAACAACAATAAGTTGTAGTATTATAGTAGTATCCATTTTATCATGTTCTATTTACTTTTTTTTGATTAAATTTTTCTTTGGACGTTGTATTTGTACAGTCATTAACTTTCTTATAAAATTGACTTTTTTCATGGCTTTAAGAACAATTTTCTCTAATTATTGCAAGGTTTTAAAGGTTTTAATTTGTTGATTATGTTGAATATTGTTTATTATGTATACTGTATGTTTGTATTTTATGTGTTATATTTTGTGAGTATTAGATTCACACTCTTCATTTTCTTTTCTTTGTCTATTTTACTTGAATGTGAGTTAGGTTTGTGTAGTGGACACTGTTCACTTCTTATTATAAGTGATTGTCCAAACATTCAGGTGAAGATGGAGTCCTGAGTTTTAAGTTGAGAGAAAAAGTCAGTATTTTTGTCATTTATATTATTGGGTTTGGATCTAGCCATAGGTAATTCTGCAAATTTAGAAAGCACTACTGAGCGTGATTTATAATGCCTAGAAAATTGCTACAGAAAAAAAATGCTGTGTTGATGACTATGTCCTGAATAGGGTATGTTACCAATATGCTGGAGCTACTGTACAGGTTCTCTGATATTTGTATGTTGAGCTTGCTGCAATGATCACCTTTAACATCATATAGGTGTACAAATTCATTCCTTTTGTCCTCAGTATTTCAGTATTTATGATAAATGTTAGTGTTGTAAAGTGAACATATGGTTTATAAAGTTGACACTTGTCTGTTAATGTTTTGTATAAGTTTAAGGGTTGTGTTTTTGTTTTATGTGGAATGAAAATAAGGAAATATGTTTTTTTTTATACTGATTGTCTTATCCACTAAGGTGTATGCTACAATTTCACAGGTATTATTATCATGGGCACTCACAGTATTTTTGTGCAAGGTGAGAGGTTAGTCTGTCAGACGTACCCGGGAAACTTAGTTAATATTTTTTCTCAATACTAGTTAGTAATTTACTAATCTCAGTTGAGAATGGCACCTGAATCTACCTTTGCCTAAAATAAGGGCTCCCTTGTTTATAATAAACCAGGCCTGGTAAATTATATCAATATTCACATATTCTTTTACTACATCTACTCTGAATAGGAGGCTTCTTCTTGGTGCATTGCATACTGCTCAGAGTTGAAGTTTTGTAGGTGTGAAAGAAAGCTTTGGAGAAATACCCTATTGCACATAGGAAGTAAAAGCTTCATTGAGGTAATTCCTAGGGATTGAAAACAAATAAAAATATCAGTAGTATATCTTTACTAAGTTGGTTACTACATATGCAAGACATTACTATGAATTCAGTATTTTTAACTGTACTTATTTCTTAGCAATATTCATGTTGTTTGCCATTTTGTGTGTGCTTGAAGTTCAATTTAAGTGCAGTACTTTAGGCTACATGTGACTACTTCAGGTACCAACATTCTAATCTTCAAGGGCAAGTCGATTTTCAATAATGAGGAAAAAATATTATTTCATTGTGTTTGATATAATTTTTTTTTTCAACTTCTCTCTTAATACTTTTATTAATATTGTGATTTTTAACATGATTGAACTGAAATATATTTTGTATTTTAAGTTCTTAAGCATATTATCTTGTCAGGCGTATGTATGTTTTCATGGAAATTGATGATAGTTGCTAACAATGTGATTTGGGGTAAAGACCCACATGCTAGTGGGGTAAAGGTTTTTATTAAAAATGTATGAGGAATCATTCTTCAGTAAGGCCAATGTCATCAGGAAATTTCTGATGGCAATGGGAGGGACCGATATATTTTATTACATGTTACAAAAACATTATTAGCGTTACACTGGAAGTTACTATTTTTTATTCTCACTTTATTTGTTAGTTTTCAGATTAAAGTTATATAGTTTTAATGTTTTATAATGTTCACATAATGTAGCTGTGTAAAGACAAGCAGTAAATAATTTATTTGGCTTTTTTTGTCAATTCTCCCTCGATTTTATGATGGTTTGCATTACCTTTTACCTGAGAGATCTTTGTCCCATCTAATGGTGCAAATTCATAAACTCTCACTCTATTGTTTAACGTAAATCTTATGTTTTCAATACCCTCACTAATATAAGATGGATAGATGAACTGCACATAGAAGACAGTTTTTTGTCCTGTACTTACCTCTTGGAGTCAAAAAGTGAACCATGCAGATTTTTCCCCCACCTACCTTAGATAATCCCCACCTACCCTACACAATCATTTTCAACTTTTTTTTAGAATTGCTGTTTCTAAATGATTTGTTTATTTTTTAATAGGATGTGTATTTTCTGTTTTATTTTTTAAATTCTTAATAAACGATAAAGATTTATATTGTTTTAGATTTGTTTGTTTGTATTGATTTTCAACTTTCCCTGGATCTAATTTGTAGCAGAACAATGATTCTGCTAGATTTCTAGCAGGATGTAGTCCAGATAAGGGAGAAGTGTCAGGTTTTATTTTCATCATCTCAACATATCAGACTTCTGCTTTGTTAGATTTGAAGTATTTAGGTTGTTATATTATAAACTACTCTTTTTTTCCTGACAATTTGGGCCTACTGCACAATTAAGAGCTGCATGATCAGATGAATCTACCCAGTGAAAGCTGCCTCAATCACATGAAGATCAATACAGAAAAAAACAGAAGTAATGCCTATAGCATAGGTTCCCAAACATTTTTGGGCCACCGTCCACATTGCAAGACATAAATGTTGTAACGCCCCCCCCCCCCCATTATATCAGTTTTCAGCGTTCAATCCGTTTGATATTTTCGACGTAAATAGCAACTAATGGTATATTACTGTTTATGAAGGGATAAATGTTCCAGTGTCTGGTAACAACCCTAAATAGGAAATGGGTGGCTGGGGTAACACAAGGCAATTATCAAAATGAACAAAAATAGATATTTGTTTGTCCTGATGAAGGCTTTTTAGTCGAAACGTCATCTGTCACTGTGTCTCATTATTAGGTTGTTTTATTAACTTATTTTGGTAACACTAATACCTATCTTTGTTCATTTTTATTACTGCTTATGCTGTTACGGCTGTCATGTATGCTAATGGTTTGGTGGTGTGATGTGTAGAAGAACATGTAAAGATTGCCAACAAGAAAATACAAAAGGCAGCAGACAATACAGCAGCATGACAGAGAAATAGATGGTAAAAATCAATGCTGAAAAATCTTCAACAACACTCTTCATGCTCTTAAATAAGGACAAAGCAGGAGAGATAAAACGTGGAAGTGTACATATCCAAATAGAAAGGTAACCAGTGTACTTGGGCATCACACTAGATAACAGACTGACATGGAGGTCTCATATTTAGAAAATAGAAGCAAAGGCAAGAAACTTGTGATCTTGAGAAAATTGGTAGGAACAAGCTGGGGGGGGGGTGCTCATCCCATACAATATAAAAGTAACCCAAATTTGTATTGAAGTTGGATGTGTCCTGCCGAAATATACCGATATTCAAGCCATGTTGTAAATCATGACAAAGCGCATTCCATTGTCTGCTCTACATCTTCAGCCAACCATCAGAATAATAACTATTGTCGTAAGTTATTGAAGTTTACAACTGCTGAAAACATCACAGAATAATCAAGTAAAAAATTTGACATAATTTTATTAGATGTGTAGTCAAAAATTATAAAAAAACATGTCTCTACATCTGTGTAGGTTGAAAGAGAGATTAAGTTGAACTTGCTATGGAGTGAGTGCTGTGGTAATAAATTTAGGTAAAGTAACACAAAGGTGTCAGAAAATATAAATTATCAATGTTTTAGCCATGAGAAAATAGAAACTGTTTATTATGCTGCTAGTATGGGAAACCAGAAAACACAAATTGTGTGTTTTGTTAGACGATAGGACTAGAGAAACTTTGAATGTTACCTGAAATATGGCTTTAGAACATGGCTGGGCAAAATATGGCCTGCTGGTCAAATTCGGCATTTAAAAGCATTTTTAATGACTATATTCAAAGGTACTAAACATACTATATGCGCAGGTCTCTGCTCTGGTAACAGCAATGGCATAGCTTAAATAGATGTCAAATTGCTTAAACAACGTAAACAGCCCACACACATTGTTATTATTTTGTTATAAGTATTACACAAAAATAAATGCTGGTGTATTCGTTATGCGACAACTATCCGCCCTTGAGGAACACACTAAGTATCCGCCCGTGAAGTTTAAATCCAACAGCATTTAATAGGAAATAAATACGTCACGTAGTGCCTGGTGAAGTACAAGGAGGAAAGCCCATTGATCTTTAAATATCTACCACACTGGCGTGCGAAAGCTGGCTTCAGACCAATCATACGTTTATAAAATGTAATGATGCGTTTTCTGAGAATTGCAAACTGAAAACCTCTACCTGTTAGATCTGTGCAAAAGCCATAAACTATTATTTGTGTGTGTGTGTATGTAATTAATTGTGTTGTGTATATTGCTAAAATATGGAAAGAGTAAGTTTACCAGACTTGATTCTTGATTAGAAACTGGCCTCAGCACGTGGGACATTCCCATAAGTGCTCCGCCCTCTGTTCCAGCAGCCATTCGACCCGATGGTGTTTCGAGTCTAATGTTGCCGAGACAGACGTCGACATCAGGGCACAACTCTGGCCCTTGCGACAGGTTTCTTTGTTGTTCTGCCCACCCACGCCGTGCCCGTAACTAGTTCAAGCACAACGTCGACCTGTTGGAGCAGCATGGTAACTGTTATCGAAGGTTACAACTACGGGATTGTATAGATGACGTGCCATGAAGCTTCTATAAGAAGATAACCTCAGTATAAAGGCATGTCATTTACTAAGGTTTTCTGTTGCATGGTTGGTTTGTCTAGTGAACCATTGGTGAGGCCCACAGATGCAACCGCATGCGCTCACCAGACTCAAATATTTTTAATTTTCTTTAGACAATTCCTGTGTGTAATTTATCTTATGAAAAACGATGTGTGTTGAAAATTGCAAAGACTAATTCCACGTTTGTCAATTGAAGAATTTCGGAATAATATACATCGAAATTTTCAATCCTTCTAGTATGACATATTTCTTTGGAATTACTGGCTGCGCTGACAAACAAAAAATGTTTTGCTATGTAGGCCCTATGTCTATTGTTTAGGGATAAACATATCGACTTGAATGCTCTCTACAGATCTATGTAAGTGTTGTGAAGTGCATACATGCCATCACCGTTAACAGCGGTATATTGTTGAAAAATACAAGTTAATATTTGTCACTTTGAAATTTGCACAAACGATTTACGGTTTTTGATATCAAAATATCAAAAATATATGCGGAATGGAGTCGGGCGCTCTTAGATTATCCGACAGCCTTCAAAATAATAATAACACTTAATAGAGAATGCAGGGAATGGTGTCCGATAGTGGTGGAGTCGGAGGTGCTCGCTCTGATCGGTGAGAATTCCAGGGAAGGTGATATGATTATGTATACAGATGGGTCGGTTGAGAGACACTTCAGGAGTGCCGGGGCCTTCACGGCTCAAAGGTGGGGTAAGACCATCAGAGACGAAAGTGGTGCACTCGCTCAGGTGACAAGCTGCATGACAATGGCAGTAACCAAAGCTGTAAAATGCGTGTACTCGCAGCATGCCTGTATACTCAGTGACTCGATGAGCATGATTGTGAAAGTTCAGGCGGGGTACATTCGGGAACAGTGGCTGGGTGCAGTGAAGAATTCATGTGTGCGTAAAGTGAGTTATTTTTTTGTTGAGTCCGGGGTAATGAGAGAGCAGATAGGCTGGCCGCACACGCGGCTACTACGGCTGTTAGCGGAGCTATTGATAGGGCAGACATTTTTAACGCCCTACGGGAAAACGCACCGACAAATGACGGTATAAGTGACGATGACTCTTGTTCCATGGCTAGAATAAGGAAGGTTGGTTTGAAATGTGGTGTCGCTAGAAAAGTGCGGTTTCGTGAGCGAGAAAGAATCATAGTCATTCAACGTCGTACTGGGACAATCAGTCAACGTGTAATGGTGAATGTACTCAAGGAGAGATCTGTCACCTTGGACTTGTCCGGAGTGCAGTGACGATGATCCAACGACTAACTAACTAACTAACTAACTAACTAACTAACTAACTAACTGACTAACTAACTGACTGACTGACTGGCTGGCTGGCTGGCTGGCTGGCTGGCTTTATCGCTTAGTGTGGAGAGTGAACATTCACTGAACGAATCAGTATTATAGGTTTTGGTTAAATGAAATGTACCTGTTATGGTAATGTCCTCTTCTTTCAACCGCGGACTTTAGTCAAGTTTGGTTATATCAGAGCTTTACAACCATAAAGAAAATTGCGGAGGTCGCATATCTGGTAACCTAGTCACCACGACATCCCAATATTAAAAATTACAATTAAGTATTACAGAGGGTGAAGGGTTTCAGGTCAAGTGTTTGACAAGCAGTGAATGATAAGAAAGGGATCGAATTAGGCGCATGAAATATTAGCGCGCAGCGGAAACGATACGCATACATACCCGTCACTGACTGATACAAGAGACTGAGCACCTATGGGCCTGTTTGGAGTGCAGTGACGTCAGGTCGTAAATACTTGAAAATACTTATGCTGGTAAATATTTGAGATTAAACACATGAAAAGAAAAAGAATCGGGTTTATAACTAAAAAAATAATTTGAACTAACACTTAAAACTGTCAATGAGTTTTACGTATCTGCTAATTATTACACTATGTCATTAGAGTAAAAAAAACACAGCAAAAACAGTTTCTTCAATAATATTTAGATGTCTCAACAAATTAGGAATTATTTACTTTGTATCTATCTATACGTACTTCATTTCGTCTATTTCTTATGGCGGTGCCATTACTGTTTTTAGCGTCAGATTCCGGTGTAGATGTTTTGAAGGCTCCCTGGGAAGAATATTCACTAATGTAAGATTCTCTTGTCAAATATTTAGCAATTGCGTGACATGTGCGGACGAGGAATGATACGATAAACGCCATTTGTAACCTGTTGATATTATTTGTTGTTTTTGTCGTAGTACTTGTTAATTAGATCAGTTGTGGATCTGGTAGGAAGTGGCATCCTGCCTCTGTTGATAGGGGTATTAGTACACATTGAGACATCGAGTACAGTGATATAAATTCTCTACATATTCTGAGCCTTTAGTGCAAGTACAAGTAGTTCAATTACCATTTAGTTCAAGTACAAGTAGTTCAAGTAGACTTTAGTTCAAATACAAATAGTTCAAGTAGACTTTAGTTCAAATACAAATAATTCAAGTAGCCTTTAGTTCAAATACAAATAGTTCAAGTAGACTGTAGTTCAAATACAAATAGTTCAAGTAGACTTTAGTTCAAATACAAATAGTTCAAGTAGCCTTTAGTTCAAATACAAATAGTTCAAGTACCCTTTAGTGCAAGTACAAGTAGTTCAATTACCATTTAGTTCAAGTACAAGTAGTTCAAGTAGCCTTCAGTTCAAGCACACGTAGTTCAATTACCCTTTAGTTCAAGTACAAGTAGTTCAAGTAGCCTTTTAGATCAAGTACAAGTAGTTCAAGTAGCCTTCAGTTCAAGTATAAGTAGTTCAAGTAGCCTTCAGTTCAAGCACACGTAGTTCAATTACCCTTTAGTTCAAGTACAAGTAGTTCAAGTAGCCTTTAGTTCAAGTACAAGTGGTTCAAGTAGCCTTTAGTTCAAGTACAAGTAGTTCAAGTAGCCTTTAGTTCAAGTATAAGTAGTTCAAGTAAAATAAGTAGTTCTCTCTATGTTTATATATATACATACTTATATATATATGACACCAAAACAAATGGACACTTAGGGTAGGGGTGGTCAGAGTGGACCACAGGAGGATCAATGTCCGAAATTATTTGAAAAATACAAAAAGAAATTAAAATATTTAAATGCCTTTACTAAACACATTCTATTGAGAAACTAACATTGCACGATAATTGAACAATGAAGCGATTTGAATGAAGAAAAGATTGTTATATTTAAAAATACAGCACTCATAACTCTTAGAGGTGTGGGGGAAGCACATAAATAAATTTTGCTCAAAAGTGGTTCACGAGGGGAATTTTTTAGAACCACTGTATGAGAGAAACTAGGCAACATATTCAACTCGGAATATCTCTATAACTCATCATTTAATAACACATTTCCCTATATCACATCACTTTTCTAAATCCCCAATTATATTTATTCTTTATAGCTTATACTGTATATAGCAAATTTCTGTTATTACATACATATTTCGTCGGACCAGTCCAAGTTGTTTTATGGGATTCTACTGTAGTAAGTCTGTATTGTGATAGTATTTACTGCAATGTATAATTCGGCAAAGATGGGATTCTAAATATTTTGCTCTGCTCTAGTACGATTACCGGGGATAATAGATAGCCAAGTCTTGTATATTTGGGACATACATTTGGTATATATCAAAAGGACATCCAATATTGGAGGAGAAATGATGTACAACTTACAAGTAAAGTTCATTCGAGTAGAAAACATTGGCTGTCGATTAATTGCAGCTATTCTGAAACAATTCACGAAGTCTATGCCGAGGACAATAGCAGAATACTTTATGAAGCGAGATGGCAGTGTTGATAATAACACTAATGTTTTCAGACCATTACTAGATCTTCTTGTCAGAAGAAAATGCCAATATGCCTCTAGATCTTCTCACTGTCCATGTAACTCAAGTAGCTCAATTCCCCTTAGCTGTAAGAATTACTGTCCATGCTGTGTGGCGATGGTTATCATTCCTTCTACTTACTGTCCATGCTGTGTGGCGATGGTTATCATTCCTTCTACTTACTGTCCATGCTGTGTGGCGATGGTTATCATTCCTTCTACTTACTGTCCATGCTGTGTGGCGATGGTTATCATTCCTTATACTTACTGTCCATGCTGTGTGGCGATGGTTATCATTCCTTCTACTTACTGTCCATGCTGGGTGGCGATGGTTATCATTCCTTCTACTTACTGTCCATGCTGTGTGGCGATGGTTATCATTCCTTATACTTACTGTCCATGCTGTGTGGCGATGGTTATCATTCCTTATACTTACTGTTCATGCTGTGTGGCGATGGTTATCATTCCTTCTACTTACTGTCCATGCTGGGTGGCGATGGTTATCATTCCTTCTACTTACTGTCCATGCTGGGTGGCGATGGTTATCATTCCTTCTACTTACTGTCCATGCTGGGTGGCAATGGTTATCATTCCTTCTACTTACTGTCCATGCTGGGTGGCGTTTTTTTTCTGAAATAAATTGGCATCATCATCATCAAGTTGACATCATCAAAACTGGATTTTATACACCAAAATTAAATTGTGGACATGTGACACACTGTTATGAAATTGGAAGAAACACGGCGTTTTTCTATTTTTCTGCATTATCTTTGGGGGATATGTAGTAATTTATTTGGAAACAGTTAAGCAGACACGTTATTGACAATTGGGTGGGGGGGGGGGGGTGGGACCCATTTTTGTTAACATTACCAAAACGGACAATTGAATGACTGGAATTAAGTCCCAAGGGCTTAAGGGTACAAAGCTTAAAAATAAATTCATTTTCAAGGTCGCATCTAGATCATCGGTGGTGCAAGATCATCGGTGGTGCAAGATCTTAGGGCAGTGACCTGGATATCATATCCTGCACCATTGATGATAGATGTGGATACGCCCTTGAAAATCTGTTTATCTGCCTTTGAGACTTACTTCCGGTCATTTATTTGTTTAAATGTTGATTGTTGGTGTGGCCCTCGCATTATTGCTGTTCACTTTGTTTTCAGCAGAAGTTTTTTTTCATCCGGTTCTCATTTCCCGTTTCCTTTTTTGAAAAATTCGCTCCATAACCACTTTTGTACACGTATGTACCGGTCGCCTTGGACATCATACTGTTTAAAGTTTGCGTTCTAGCGACTGTGATAATATCATTGTTTTTACTTCTTTTATTGTTTATTCACTGTTTATTTTGTATATTCTTGAAGAAGACATTACGGTTGAAACGTTGAAAATGTCTTCTATAGGCATATTGTTATTTGTATGTTTTCGTCTCATAGTCCGATTTTCTTGTTGGTGTTCGTAAAGCTAATAAAAACGTGTATAAATAAGTATTATTTATATTCAGTTTTACAGTAATTTTACCTATTAACGATTGATGACTTAATTTATGAACACCCCGTTAGTAGTTGATAACAATGTTTGTTACAGACATGCACATATTGAAATGTTCCAAGTAGATATAATATCAGTACAAGAAGAGGTGGAATATCAGTAATATGTACTCATAGCAGTGCAAGATTTACCTATTAGCTAAACAAGGTATAGCTTAGGGCCCCCAGGCCCCCACTTTCTTGGGGCCCCATAATTTTTAAAAATTTAAATATAAATAGCTCTGGGCCTTATCAAGTATAAATCCGGCGCTGAATCATAGTAATCAAGAAGAGGCGAACGTGAACAGTCAATAAATGATCTAAAAATATATAGAACTATTGTCTTTTCTCTGCTCATTCTGCAAAAAGTAACAGCAGTGAATGACGATCATATTTCGAGCTATGGAACGTTTGGTCACTTGATATGCAGTAATATTGTCACGTCTCAGAACGTTGGTAACTCCTTCAATCCATCTTATTCTTGGTCTTTCTCTGCCTCTTGCTGTTTCCATTTTCATTTTGTACGCTCTTGCTATTGTCCAATAGAGGTTCATTCACATTAAATGGCCGAATCATTTCGGTAAAAAAAAAAAAAATAATGATTTTTAAAGTGATCTATTCAAATGTCTATTTTTTTCAATTACCTATAGGTAATATATAATAAATATATAGGTAATAGATAAAAAAAGACATTTGAATAGACCACCTATAAAAAAAGTATAGAGAAAAGATTTAGCTATGATCAGGTAGTAGTAACGCTATCAAACACTTCTGTTTCTCTGAAAAATAATCAAGGAAGCAAAGATGGCGTCCGCAAATGCCGAACTCCAGGAAGAGGATATACACTGGAAAGCTGGTTAGCTACATTTTCCGAAGCTGAAAGACGTGCTACGCGTAATCTTCAAAGCCTGTGTGTTATCCCTATGCAGTTCATATTGGCAGGGGCGTATCATATTAATTACCTATGGAGAAACACATGACAACAAAACATATCTAAGTTAATGATTAACAGAATATACTACGTTGAGATAAACTTATCAACAGGTTAAACAATAATTGAAATAATAGGCTCAAATGTACAATTCTGTATCGGGACGATAAATAATTTTTAATAATCTTCAATCGGAAACAGTAGTAACATACAATCTGATTTTAAGTGTCATCTTCGCAACGAAAGATGGTTGTAATGAACTTAGTCCAATTGATAAGGGGTGGAGGGAAGGGGAACATGACTTTTAGTACTAGGAACTTGGCCACATGGTGGGCCAACCCCCCCCCCCCCAAACTCCCCCTTCCCGTTTCGATTTTCACAAAAAGATTATCAAGTTTTTCATCAAAAAGAAAATCTGACACGCGAAAACAAAGGACTAACCTTTTTTTAAAAAAATAAAACCCACCTCTTGAGGAGACCGTATCTACGACTATGCACGGACCTCCAACATTCTCGTTATCTTGCCTTGATGGCACACTGTGCTAGACTGTATCCTGTTCATCTCGTCATGTTTCCATTCATCTTGAATCTCTGCCTACCTCTTGCTTTCCCTCTCCTCTCTTTCAGTACAAGCAAGGTCTTCAACGAGATGTCACGTTTTAAAAAAAAATATGTTAAAAATTCTTTATTTATTTTAATTTTATTTAATAGTTTTTTTTTTCATGCGAAATGTTGTCATAACCTCTGTGATAGTTTCTCATCCCACGAAAATATGCCTATTTATTCTTCTATATATCCACACGTGAAAGGTATCAATTCTGTCTTCTCGTTGTTATTTCATTATGCATGTTTCTGAACCACACATTAATATGGAATAAATGTCGCATGAGGAGAACTTCATGCAAATATATTTTCCATTTGTCTTTTACATTTTTATTAAAAAACATTATTTTCACATTCAAACAATTTCATTGGTACACTACAACAAGTAGAACACTATTAATATCTATACACAACATCGCAAGTTATAGTAGATATGAAACAGAAGTTGAAACAAGAATAGGAATGACTAAAAGTAATGTCAATGTCATGAGAAAAATATTAACAACTAAACAAACTACAAACAAGCTAAAAGGAAAATTATAAAATGCTACATCTATTCTATATTAATGTATCTCTCTGAGACATGGACAATAAACAAACAATTAGAAGACAAAATTGATGCTTTTGAAATGTGGATATATATATATACAGGGCCGGTCTTAGGCCATTGCAACTTATGCGTCTGCATTGGGCCCCGCACTTCATAGGCCCATAAATACATATTAGAATTTATTTTATTATCCTCTTCCCTACCCAGACTGGGCTCCGCGCAATCCGTTTCGCATTGGGCCCCACAATTGTTAGGGCCGGCCCTGTATATATATATAATCTAACACTACTATAAGAGAGGAAAGCAAACAAACCTATATATCTTCCTTCATTAGACAAAGGCGTTGGACTTACATCGGCCATGTTCTTAGAATGAACAGCCTAAGAATTCCCCAGCAATCACTATATTGGGTGCCACCTGGAGTAAGAAGAAGAGGGAGACCTAGAGAAACTCTACGAAGAACCATTAATAGAGAAGGCATGTCAATGAACCTAAACAACACGCAACAATTGAAAGACCTGGCAACACAAAGACAGAAATGGAAAGCTATGGTTTCTGCCCTATGCGCCGCCTATGGCCCTGGAGGAACATAACATAACATAACATATATATAGGGAGAACTTCATGGAAAAAGAAGAAACCAACAAAGATGTTGTAAGAACACTTCGTATTAAAAAAACTGTTAAATGAAACAAAGATTAAATAAGTAAAGTATTTTGAACATATTAAAAGACCTTAAAAGACATTCACCTTGTTGAAGACCTAAGTTGAGGGTAATGTCGAGGGGAGGTGAGCAAGATGTAGGCAGAGATACAAGTGGGAGAGAAACATAACGTGATGTTACACGAGGTTACAGATTAGCAGAGTGCACCACGGCAAAAGATAGGGAATGTTGGAGCTCCGACGCAGCCAGCCTTCGCTGCAGAGACTACATTTTAATGATGATGAATTCGTTCATAAAAAGGTATTGTTGTCGTCAACTTTTGTCATCCCCCTTCTTCTTATCAGCAACTGGAAAACTTTTTCCATACCCCTACCAACCCGCTCTCTCATTCCCGAGGTAATGAAAAGACAGCCAGTGCATTCACTAACGACTGAGCGGCTGATGCTTAATAATTTCGTGAGTGTAATCTTTTATGGGTTTCTGTACCCATGTGTTTCCGCCTCTGCCTACACAGACTCCGGTAAAGTGTTATATGTTAGGTAGGATAGCCAATAAACCTTTGTGTATATCTGGCACTCCGTGTCGAAATGCCGGCCGTTGTTTTGTGTGCGTTAATTTCTCGTCCCGAGTTCGGCAATTGCGGCTTATCCTGTAAGATACACACACTCATGCACGTGCACATACTCACACACAATGATCATCCACTCTTTAAACATGGCGGCGTGTGTTTAGCCAGATTGGCCTCTTACGCGTGAAAATAACCCAGATTTACAGACTGCTAAATTGATATTGGCGTTAACAGACTTTGTTAGGAATTGTAATTATATGCATTGCATTATCTATACCTGGTCAAAATCTTGTTAGTTGCGTGGTGCAAATAATATTTGTTCAAAGTGAAGAATGATAGACCTTTCATAAGAATTAGCCTTATATCACGGTACCACTGTCATAAGTATAGGTCTATATATAATATACAATAAAGAAATGGATATTAAGATACAATTATAATCAATCAAGTGCCATGCCGGGTGGCGTAGGCGATCATGCTTCTCCACAACTTTCTGTCTCTTGTGTTGTTAATAATAATTTCAGTTGGTGACTTCATTTTATGCCACAGTGACAACACATCCAGAAATTTTTCTTTGTCTTTCTCTGTCTCTTCTCCCTTTGATCTTTCCGATGGTTACTAAATATTCAAGTTTTACTTTTTTGATCACATGCCCTAAAAATCTTGATTGCCTGTTTCTAATTTTCGTTATAATTTGTCGTTTTACTCCAGCATCTCTGAGAACGTCTAAATTAATTTTCTTGGCTGTCCATGGAAATTTCATTATTCTTCTTAAAAATCCACACACCAGTTGCCTCCAGCGTATCTTAAGCATCGTTGTTTACTGTCCATGCTTTGCTTCTATAAAGATACATATCTTCTGGAAAAAATGTTATAAGGACTAACTTCTGATTTTATGACAAAATTTCCTGAATTTCGACATCGACTGTTGTTTAATTACCGTTGCCTTGATGTAACCAATGTAGATTGTGTTTATTGTTGAAAGTACTCGGTAGCGTGTGTTTGATCGAAAATATATTTGAATACTCTACATACCGTGCCACTACCTACGTTTCTACATAACTACTAAACCATCGATGTGTTAGGATGCCTATATAAAATCAATATAAATGAATGAATTAAACGAACCATCGATTAATCAATAAATCAATCATCACAATACAAATTCGCATAAGCACTCATGTCTTTGTAATGTATTACTTTGCCCACCGTTCAGGAGTTCCATCAGTTAGTCTCTTCCAAGCCACACACATAAAGCAGCTTATCACCCCGATTCCCATGCAACAAAGACAACCTACCAAGCAACTTATCACTCCGACTCCCGTGTTATAAAGACAACCCACCAAGCAACATATCACTTAGACACCCATGCTACGATGACAACTCACCTAGCAGCGTATTGCCCAACCAACAACTTACAAATTATGATAAACAAGTGTTACAATGTTCAAATAAATATGAAAAAAAATGAAAATAGTACATACAATTATAATTTATTGAAGTATAGAATGAAACAAAAACAACATTAAATGGTTATACTACAAAAACAACCCCCCCCCCCAAACAAAAAAACAAAACAACAACCATGATGTTACAATACAATTGTCAGACTCAAAAGCCTTAGGGTATTGACAAATGACTGTACATAGTACACGACCTACCGGCTAATAGGAAATCAAGTTTTCTTATGACTCATTTGACTATTCCCGTGATGTTAATTGGACACTATGATTATATTTTATGTAATAGCCAATGAAAATCAAGGGAGTAGTCATATGTCATTTTGAATGTTGATGTCTCATTAGCCAATATGTCTTCTGTGTTCGATTGACTTAATTAAATTTAGGTTTCACTACATGTACTGCTGTGTGTGTGTGTGTGTGTGTGTGTGAGTTCGTTCGTTCGTCCATCACAAGTGAGGATGACCTTTTTTACATCCACTTTTGAAAATTCAGTTAGAATTATGACCATGCATAATAGTTCGTAGATGGCTAATGAGCCCTATTCGAGCTGTAAATGTTCTTGGACAGTTCTGACTTGGAATGATGACTGTATGCAGTTTTTGGTCTATCCGTGACTTTCTAGCTACTCTCCGTTGTTGGGCTGCAGTATTTCTCCTCTTTTCTACATGTACTACATCGGTTCCAACAGACCAGCACATACACACACACACACACACACACACATACACCGCCTATCCAGAGGACCGCTATCCAGAGGACCGCTATCCAGAGGACCAATATCCAGAGGACCGCTCATAGTTGGTGGTCCATCACAAGTAACACTATTTGAGTTTTCCCGTGTATTTCAATGTTCACATTGTATCAACAATCAATCAAGTGCCACGTCGAGTCTCGCAGGCGATCATATTTCTCCACAACCTTCGGTCTCTTGTGTTGTTAATAAGTTCAGTTGTTGACAGTGCCACAGTGACAATACATCCAGAAATTTCACTCTTCTTCTTGTACTGTCTCTTTTCTCTTTTATTTTTCTCTTGATTACCAAATGTTCAAGTTTTGCGCTTCTAATTACATGCCCTAAAAATCTTGATTGTCTGCGTCTTATATTTGCTATAATTTGTCTTTATAACTCAACATCTCTGAAGACTTCTACATTAGTTATTTTTGGCTGTCCATTTATTTCTTACAATTCTTCCCCCCCCCCAAAAAAAACCAAAAAAAACAACATCTCAATTGCCTCGAGCCATGAACGTCTCCAATAAAGACCTTCCAACAGAATCGATTAAGATCTCATTCGTGACGTTTTAAAAAAATAATTATTGTTTGGCTTTCGGTTGGTCATTATTTACATTCTTCGAATCGCATTAAAAAAATTGCCAAGGCGACTTCAAGTATATAGATAGTCACCAACAGAAAGCCCAGCAATAATTAAAATAAACGTCACGAATGGAGTCTTAATTAATTCTGTTGGAATGTCTTCTATACAGCCAACGGTCTCACTCACTGCCCATGTCTCACATCCATAAAGAAGAATTGGTTCAGTATAACATTCTAACACTGTAAATCTTGTATGCATTGATAGTACTCTATTATATAAAATGTTTGTGTCCATAGTCAATGAAAATCACGGGAAAAGTCATATAGCTACTTTTGAAATCTGAAACTGATGAATGAACGAGACTATATAATTGACTGTATCCTGTGATATCCGAAAAATGGAAATTGTAAGAATTCACATCCAATTACTCCTTTACAACAATTCAAATGATAATCAATGTGATCAAAATGTAAAAGCACACGATTATGAAGATTTACGAGTCGCTACAAACATACATGAAAACATTAAAAAACGATGTTTACAAAGGTTTTTATCACAAAAAAAGCATGATACAACGAGTTAAAAAATACAGCTATGAACACAGCTATAAACGATAAATCAAAACTGATATGCCATATATGTTCCAACAAAGTGAATAAGAGGTTGAAAGTTGTACCATATCACTAAAAATCAATGTTAAAAGCACCGCTTATAAGGAATCGCCGAGAGCTAAAAAAATGCAAGATAAAAAACACCGTAGCCATGTTTAGATGATGGAGAGGGGATTCTTATTCAGGACGTAGCCATTAGTTATGGTACGTTATGGCTGCGGTAATTTTCGTGGTACTATCTACGTCCAGCCGTTTGCAATTGCGTTCTAAACGGTTCAGATATACTTTACGGCGAAAATTGAATCTGGTACCTTGGTAGTTACAGATATCCCCTGTAACTGTACGTCACGCTCTCTACCTCTACGCTACAGAACCGTACTTGAATTGGCAGGTGTTGTTTCCTCTAGCTATAGTAAAGGTAATCAGAGTTATCAAACAAGAGTCATAGTATACGGTGTCCAATAAGTGCTTGGCTGCTTAGACCAGAAACCGCACGACTAACGTCTCCTACTGTACTTCCTCAGTAGCGATGGCGCCATTTCCCGACATTCCCGGAGCATGAGCCCATATACCCTTCTTCCTAGTGCCGGGTGAACCGCGGAAGTAATTTTTATTTTCAAACCACAAATAAGAAGTGAACTCGAAATCCGGGTCTATTGGTCGATGGTCGAGTGACTTAATTAAACACTTCAGTACCGCGGTTTTCTTCTAGTAATAATGTTTTTCTTGTCTCGCATATATGAATCACTACTGAAGAAATTAATAAATAAGCAATACTGCATGAATAAAAGGAGGATAAGGATCTCTAAGAAATACTGAAAAAGCTGTTCCCAGTGTAAGTAATACCTGGAGCCGAAAGGAGGAGAAGTAACCGCGGTGACACTGTCATGTCGTGCATGCAATAAAATACTCAAATTATGTCAAATATTCTACCCACCCTTGGTGCTCGAAAAATAAGACATGAAAATTGGCGATAAGAAATTACATGTATAGTATTTACGTACACCACAAGACCGATTATCTTCACAATGAATGCACAAACTATCAGGGTATTGTGTGTGAGTAGTAAAAAAATACACATAATAGTACATAAGACAGTTTTAACGTTTCGAAATATCTTTTATAGTGTTATTTGTATTATTTTTCGATACCCATAAGATATCTGGTTACAGCGTCAATAGCTTCAGTCAGATATTGGTTACAGCGTCAATAGCTTCAACGTTTCGAAATATCTTTTGAATTGTTATTTGTATTATTTTTGGACACTCATCAGATATCTGGTTACAGCGTCAATAACTTCAGTCAGATATCTGGTTAAAGCCTCAATAGCTTCAGTCAGATATCTGGTTAAAGCCTCAATAGCTTCAGTCAGATATATGTTTACAGTGTCAATAGCTTCAGTCAGATATCAGGTTACAGTGTCAATAGCTTCAGTCAGATATCAGGTTACAGCGTCAATATCTTCAGTTAGATATCTGGTCACAGCGTCAATAGCTTCAGTCATATATCAGGTTACAGTGTCAATAGCTTCAGCCAGATATCAGGTTACAGCGTCAATAGCTTCAGTAAGATATCAGGTCAGGTTACAACGCCAATAGCTTCAGTCAGATATCAGGTCAGGTTACATCGTCAATACCTTCACTCAGATACCAGGTCAGGTTACATTGCCAATAGCTTCAGTCAGATATCTGTTTACAGTGGCAATAGCTTCAGTCAGATATCAGGTTACAGTGTCAATATCTTCAGTCAGATATCTGGTCACAACGTCAATAGCTTCAGTAAGATATCAGGTCAGGTTACAGCGCCAATAGCTTCAGTCAGATATCAGGTCAGGTTACAACGCCAATAGCTTCAGTCAGATATCAGGTCAGGTTACATCGTCAATACCTTCACTCAGATACCAGGTCAGGTTACAGTGCCAATAGCTTCAGTCAGATATCAGGATACAGAGCCAATAGCTTCAATGAATATGGACTAGGATACTTTCTGAAAGATCCGCTGACATTATATATTGAAGCTACAGTTATGTACTAATTGTGTCACTTTCGACAAATATCTATGTGAAGAAGGGTAGGGTACATATTCGGAATTATAAAAATTAACAAAAATAAGTATAGGTGTTACCAAAATAAGTCATAAAACAACCTAACAAAGAGACACAGTGGCAGACGACGTTTCGACTAAAAAACCATCATCAGGACAAAGTACAACAGTAAACAAATCTTACATAGAGACATACATGGTGATGATAGGAAGGGAAAAAGGTGGAAGAGGGGCAGTAGTGAGGAGAACACGCAGGAAGCAAAGATATGACAGCATGACAGGGAAAAATTGAGTGTGAGAGGAAGATGAAAGTGTAAGTGCACAGAAAAAGTGGATATAGTGCAAATATAATTATATGATAATGAAAATGACTTAGCTTGGTAGTAATTTGCGATGAAAAAAGATAGGGAATTGGAGACAAGTTAAATAGCAAACTGTGGCCTGTTACCACACTTTCAAGAACGCAGAGGCAGAAAGACCATCCTCGGGCTATAAGAGGCAACACAACTTTAGTGGAAGAAGGATCGCAAAATCACAGACAGGGAGTATAGAGAATGCGTGGCAAACTAGAACCTAAGCGTAATACATGACCGTAGTCGCCAAAAGGTGCAGGTATCTGTAAACATGGCTCGAATAAAATGGCCTACAATAACAGTTAAAAGGAGAGAAAGGGAGCTAAGAGAAGGAAGGAAAACAAAAAGGGGGTAAATGAAGAAACGCGAGAGAAGAAGTGAAAAGTCAAGCTATACTTCCAATAACCTCATACCTCCTTCCGTCCACCTGCTCTTTTTCTTCTCTGTTGTCCCTTCATTTGTTCTTACTGTCTTTCCCCTATTCATCTTTCTACTCGTCCCTTTCCTATATGCTGTTGCACTCCATTGTGGCAGTTTGGCCTGGACGTCATTAAAGGGCTGGGGTTAAGGCGACCCGTCACGTGTGGTTTGTGTGCCGGTGGGTAATGACTGTATGACTGACTCTGACTTACTCCCCGTCCCCCTTTTTAAAAATATGCTGTGGCTGCAGCTCCAACAGCTGCCTGCAATATACGACTATGATGGCTCGGAGGCAGTGGTCTCTCCTATGTCTTTCTAAGGAGCCAGCGTACAGTACGATAAATATCTACAAACGGGTTGCGACGTACGGTTGGTCTCACGCAGACATGAACCTAGTTTCATCTGACATTTACCTCCCCACAGTACATGGTCCGTACTAAGGATTGTGTATTGGTGGTTCGAGGTTCTGTCCGATGATCGTTGTTCCTTATAGATGTGCCAGTGTACAGTGCGAGCAGCACTCTCATAGGGGTTGCGGCGTGCGGCTGACCCATCCTTATATCAACTTTGGTTTATGCGACGGGTCACATTCCCCAGTACATGGCCTCAAAAGGTACGTGACGAGCGGTTGTGTCCTTGGTTCATCTTCCGTTATAATTAATCGGGACTTCTGCCACATCGACATCACTGACCACAGGAGTGGTCCCTAAACCTACTAGTCACCTATGACAACACTCCCCCATTTTTTCGCCATCCGATACATTTCACATGCCTTGGTTGTAGTTCCGGGTCCGCCTCTTTGCGCCATGGCCTTCGTCTCCTGTCCCTTTATTCTCCGCCTTCACTAGTGTTTTTTTCTCCGGTACAGTCTTCCCACGTCTTTCCTACGACGCACATTTCCTTTATGCTTCCCTCCTCTTCAGTTCTGCGGTTTCTGTTTCCCTTGGGCTCACAATTCCATCCTTGTGTGACGTATATCCGTTTTAGTTTGAGGCTCACGTCAATCTGTCATTTCCACTTCTCTTCTTCTCTCTCGATTCTTCCTTTACCCCCTTTTCGTTTTCCTTCCTTCTCTCAACCCCCTTTCTCTCTTTAACTTTTATTATATGCCAATGTGTTCGAGCCATGTTTACTGATACCTGCACCTTTTGGCGACTACGACTGTGCCTTACGCTTAGGTTCTTGTTTATCGCGCAATCACTATTCTCCATGTCTGTGATTCAGTGGACCTTTGTCCACTAAAGATTTATTGCTTCTTATAGCCCGTGTATGGTCTTTCTGCCTCCGCGTTCTTGAAAGTGTGGTAACAGGCCACAATTTGCTATTTAACATGTTGTCTCCAGTTCCCAATCTTTTTTCATGGCAAATTACTACCAAGCTAAGTCATTTTCATTAGCATTACTTTTATTTGCATTATATCCACTTTTTCCACTTTTTCTGTGCACTTACCAGTTTCATCTTCCTCTCACACTCAATTTTTCCCTGTCATGCTGTCCTATCTTTGCTTCTTCCATCTTCTCCTCACTTTTGTCCCTCTTCTCTCTTTCTTGTATTCCTATCACCACCATATGTGCCTCTATGTAAGATTTGTTTACTGTTGTCCTTTGTTTGCCCTGATGAAAACTTTTTAGTCGAGACATCGTCTGTCACTGTGTCTCGTGTTAGGTTGTTTTATGACTTATTTTGGTAACACTTATACCTATTTTTGTTCATTTTGATATTTGCTTTGTCTTACCCCAGCCACCCATCTCCTGTTTAGGGTTGTTACCCGACACTGAAAGTTTTATCCCTACATATTGGGAAACCGAAGAACAATGAAGTTAATCCTCTATCGCATTTTAGAACCCTTGAACTGATACAGGAAGTCTACAGTGCCAATGTACACTCATTTATATTGGTGGTGACACTAGGTAGCATGAATTATGAGTAATTAGTGCGAATCTGCGTGACGTCAGTGCACATTGACTGTATGAACACCCTATATATTAAGTTATTGTTAATTCTGAAAAGAAAAATCTTTTTTTTTCTTTAAAAAGAAATTTATTTAATTCAAAAATAGTATCGGTTGGAGGTGGATGACCGTCCCATATAGGGGCAAAGTGACTCATAAGTCATAATGAAGTCGGATGTGCACTGCCAAAAGGCGCAGATATCATATCTAGTTGTAAACCATGACACAGCGCACTCCGTTCTTCGGACTACATTCTGCGGATTTGCAGGAGTTTTAGAATAAACACTGAACAAGAAAGAACAGTAGAAAGAAAAATGAAGAGATACAGTGAGATAAATCACTTATGTAAGACACATTCAACAAACAAAACTAAATTTGTCAGATAATAATTACAGATAATAATTATATAACAGACTGATTTGGAGTGAACTGACATGCAACTCCAAATCCCAGTCTATCAAAATATTCCATGACAGGCCTGTCAAGTGAGAAATAAGGAGAGATTGCAGCAAAAACAATACCCACGCATTTGATGATATAATATATATATATATATATATATATAAATAGAGATACGGAGAGTTAATGTGTGCAGAAATGAAATTTGAAATTATGACGAAAGCTGTGACCAAGAAAAAGATAAAAATAGAAAATTACAGGCATACCAAACATATGAAACAAAGCAATAAATAACACGATTAATAAGATAGTGGGCGTCTGTGGTCAGGTCGACTGCTATCCAGACATCTGCAAAAAAAAGAGTTCAACCGCCGTTTTTGGTGATAGGGCCAGTGTATGGAGTGCGAGATATACTGTTAAACATATGCGATGTATGGATGGCATACTGAGTCTATGTCGATGTTCAGATATGGATAGATGTCGTCGCATTATAACAGGGCCTCGGGTGCACATTGAATATATCTGAAGAATAAAACACGCTCTAGATGGCAGCGTTGTTTATAGGAAACGATAGAGTGGCAACGAAGTTACAATTCTCCAGAAATTGTCGACAATTCTCAGAGGAAATGTCCATGGTCAAGAACACACAGAAGCACAAACGTCTTACCATAATTTAACCCATTCAAAATAGGAGCCATGACTCAGGAATTTGATACACGAAAATGGATATATATACTCCTTGATATGGAAAACTCTTCAACCCCTGACGCTGAAAGGCAACAAACGGTTTAATGAATAGATAGAGGTTTGGAAAAAAAGCTTTGAATACAGCTTCCCATTGCACAAGGAAAAAGGGTCGAATTATGATGTTCCTCTTTCGCAAACAAAGATGAGTATGGCATGAAAAACAATAAATGCGATGGAAAAAAAATAATACTAATAAATTGATAATTGTTTAATTTGGTTTGTGAGTTCGTAGATGTCTGATAAGTCCGATTCGTGCACGGAAAGTTCTATTGCAGTGTAAGCAGGAGTGCTGAAGGTTCGGGGTAGGAAAATTTTCGGATTTGTCCTTCCGCTTCTTGCGCTTCTAGATTGCCCGCAGTGTTCTTTCTTTTTTCAGATTTAGTTACGCCAGTAGTGATCTGGGTGTGCCAGGCTGAGCGTTAAGTGCTGTAGTCTCCCAGGAGCTAAGATTTATAAAAGGGTCGAAAATATGTTGCGGAGCACATATTGTTCAAATTTCTGACGGAAGCAGTGTTGAGACTCGGACTGGACACTGTGGGCAACGTTGTCTGGGAGCAAGTCTTTGTCTTTGAACACGTAGCAAAACTAGTCTAACTAGACTATCACCGTTGTTCAACACAGCTCATACAGTTAGAATTGGATACAGTACCCAACGACACAAGGGGGAATGATGTCTCTCTTACACGAGATTTGTTCGATGATTGCGACTCTCCTCGTCCGAGATAGGCGTAATCTGCTTACTTCTTTGGGTGGTAAACGAAATGGGGAAGAGTCAAAACACAGTTAGTGCTTGGCAATAGCTTGGAAGGCCACCATAAGCAGACGAGGAAGTTCATGAGAAATGCACAAGTCAATCCCAGACGTGTTTGGCGAAACATCTACAAACTTCACCTATGAAGATGTATCAATTTTAAATCTAATTCAACTGTAGTCGTTGCCCAACACGGCTCATACATACGAAATTAGGTTGGGGGCCTAGTGACACAAAGAGTGATAATGAAAAGGTCTTTCTATACGGGGAATGGTCACGCCTCGCCGGAGAAAAGATGCACAGAGGGTGACGGATACAAAATACCAGCTCGTCATATAACATACCCCTCCTTTGATTAGAAGGCTTCTTCAATAGATATTGCACTAAGCCGAAAGCTGAAGTCTCATGTGAAGAAAGCTATGAGAAACAACACCACTGCAGATAGGAAGTAAGAGCAATTTTTAGAGATAATGACAACAACAACAACGCATAGCAAATACATGGAGTCGACGCTATTTGATACTTTTTTCTTATTTCCATTTACATGTCATTGCTGTAGCATGTAATCGCCGTTTGTTTGTGTAGTTCCATTCTGTGTTCGCCTCTATCTTCATAAACACCTTTTGGTCGAAACGGTGATCCTGTGTATTGTTCAACGTTAAACTGCTATTTAAACCTTATTATATTTGCTAAACATTTTCTTATTGATATTTACAAGAAAATAAACGAAAATACACGTTACATACAGTTCAGTGTTACAATTACGCAGAAAGATTAAACAAGTAAATAAAGAATCAAGCAAAGATATGTAGCAAAGACAAAATACTGAAAAATGATTACAATAAATAAGGACGGACAGAGAGAGAGAGAGAGAGAGAGAGAGAGAGAGAGAGAGAAACAAAAACAGACAAATTCTTGTAGACTGCCAAGTTTGGAAAAGTCGGTTTTGATCGGTTTGACATCTAACTAGTAGCAAAAGAAACAAGTATTTATTGAATCTGTTTAATTAAAATGAGATTTCTTGCTTGAATCAAAACATTTCAGAAGATGAAAGACTGAGATGCAACCAAAGAAAGGGCCAAAAGGCTCATATGATTGACTTAATTGTACGCGGAGTTCCACATTTTTACTTCGTCCATTTCATCGAAGTAGTACTTCTCCTGCCAAGAGTACTACTAATAGCTCTTATCTTCCAGCGATAATCTCAAGCGTTAAAGAAAAATACATAAGAAAATAAAAATGTCACGACTTGAGATCGAACTCGCCACGCTAAGGCAAATGGAATAATCCACAGCATAGGTTCCGAAAATGATCTATATGGCAAGGATCGATTTTGACTTACAGGGGACCCATGTCAGTGAGAATAAAAATTGGAGGTGCACGACATGTATTCTGTTGAATAAAGGTATGAATATAAAGTATATATATATAATCTATAATAATATATACCTATATATAATCTATATATAGATTTTGTTTTTAGAATTGTCACTAAAATGTGTTTTTTTTAAAACCTCGATCAAAGTGAACAGTCCTGTGTAAACTGTTAAAACAGATCTGAAGTTAGGGTTAATGAAGTTATCTGAAGTTAATATATTTAGGAAAATTCAATATTAGGCGTGCGGCATGTGACGTTTTATATTCAGAACATTGTCTTCCAAATGAACTCACTGAACCTTTCTATGTCTTGGGTCATGCAGTTTGCATTTTCCAACTACGTATTTGTGTTATCTTTAATGTAGTCAGTCCATCGTTTTCTTGGTCTGCTTTTTCTCCTCCCAGGAATTCTTCCCTCCATTATTTATCTTTCTAAACAGTTGTATCTCTTTATATGAGCCAACAGGTGCAGTTTTCTTTTTGTTATTGTGTTTACCAACACTCCATATATATGTGTGTGTGTGTGTGTGTGTGTGTGTGTATTGAGCAGGAAAGAACTCTTCGGGCAATCTACCAGCGACAGAAACGGTAGAAAATTTCTAAAAACGTTATTACTCGGAACACTGCACGTATACATGCACTGCAACTGATCTTTCCTGGCAGGAATCGGACCCCCCGGGCATCTACGGACTCACAAACCTAAACCAAAATAGATTAAATGTTTGTTTTCATATTTTATTTTCGCCACACATGTTTATTGTTTTTCATGCCATGCTCATTTTAGCTTGCGAAGGAGGAACAGCATCACCATCATATACAAATAAATAACTTCATAAGAAATGATGATGAAGATGACCAGGAGATGCACTAAAACGGTAGCAAAGAAGTAACAACATATACATAGTTCTGTAATCAGTAAGCAAATAGAAAATAAGGATACCAAGTAAAAATCTGATGAAAAGTTACATTCTGATTTAAATCAGAAATTTGTCGACGTGAGCAGGTGTGATCGCCAGCGCCAGTAAAGTATAATACATGCAAAATGAAATTACATGTGACAAGCAAATAAATTGTGAAACCCGATCTCTTCCATAACTAGACAAACACAAGAAAACATAACTCTATGAATACCATATGTGTGTGTGGTGTGAGTGTGTGTTGTGTGTGTGTGATCTACTGTGAGTTTACCCTAACCCTGAACCAGGCACACAAGTCAATGTGCCACATGCAAGCTTGCGTTTTAGCGCTGTTTCTTGACATAAAGTTTACCTGGATTTGAACTTTGATGCACTGTGAGATATTTATTGGAATCCCCAAGTTATAAATCAGGCTCACGTGATGATACAATGCAATACTGATACCTGGATTGGTTATTTTGTAAAGTAGCGCAGCAAAAAAGATTCAGATGGAAAGTTTTGAGAAATTGGATATTAGTTATTCTACAATCATGACATATAACACATTATGTTCTAAAATCATGACATATAACACATTATGTTCTAAAATCATGACATATAACACATTATGTTCTACAATCATGACATATAACACATTATGTTCTACAATCATGACATATAACACATTATGTTCTACAATCATGACATATAACACATTATGTTCTAAAATCGTGACATATAACACATTATGTTCTAAAATCATGACATATAACACATTATGTTCTAAAATCATGACATATAACACATTATGTTCTACAATCATGACATATAACACATTATGTTCTACAATCATGACATATAACACATTATGTTCTACAATCATGATCTAAAGTAGCATGTTCTAGTAGTGTGTTCTACAATCATGGTCTAAAGTAGCATGTTCTAGTAGTGTGCTCTACAATCATGGTCTAAAGTAGCATGTTCTAGTAGTGTGCTCTACAATCATGGTCTAAAGTAGCATGTTCTAGTAGTGTGCTCTACAATCATGATCTAAAGTAGCATGTTCTTGTAGTGTGCTCTACAATCATGGTCTAAAGTAGCATGTTCTAGTAGTGTGCTCTACAATCATGGTCTAAAGTAGCATGTTCTTGTAGTGTGCTCTACAATCATGTTTCATAGTATCATGATCTTAGTAACCTGTTATATATTGATGATCTTCGGCAGTATGTTCTAATCATTAACTTTAACTGCATGCTCTATACACATAGTCGTGGTCTTTGGTGGTAGTTTCTATAATCATGGACTCTGTTGGTATATTCGACATACGTGGTCTTTGGTGATACATTCTACAATTGTGGTCATTGGTGATATTTTCTACACACGCGGTCTTTGGTGATACATTCTATAATTGTGGTAATTGGTGATATATTCGACAATCGTGGTCTTTGGTGGTACATTCTACAATTTTGGTCATTGGTGATATATTCTACACCCGTGGTCTCTGGTGATATATTCGACAATCGTGGTCTTTGGTGATACATTCTACAATCATGGTCTTTGGTGATACATTCTACAATTGTGGTCATTGGTGATATATTCTACACCCGTGGTCTTTGGTGATACATTCTACAATTGTGGTCATTGGTGATATATTCTACACCCGTGGTCTTTGGTGATACATTCTACAATTGTGGTCATTGGTGATACATTCTAGAATCGTGGTCTTTGGTGATACATTCTACAATTGTGGTCATTGGTGATATATTCGACAATCGTGGTCTTTGGCAATATATTCTACACCCGTGGTCTTTGGTGATATATTCTACAATCACAACCTTTTGTTGTATATTTGAAAATCATGGACTTTTGTTGCATATTCAACAACCATGGTCGTTATCCGTATGTCCAATGTTTGTTGCCTGGAAGTATGAAATTTAAGCTTCTATGAGTCGGGGCTTAGCTCTTTGCTCCTTTCTCTTGGTTAGTTCTACACGTTCCACATGTGTGCTCTTATCACACCCTTGAAGATCTTCTATAGGAGTCTTAACTCAGGAGGACCAGATTTACTGTGAAGACTTAGCTAAATAACTTCGAGCGAGAAGAACAAGAAGTTTGCTCGTACTATCATAATCTTCATCGGTTCTATGCTGATATTATAATCTTCATCTGTTCTATGCATATACCCAAATCTTTATCTGTTCTATGCGGATATCATAATCTTAACAGTTCTGTGCGGATACCATAATCTTCATCTGTTCTATGCGGATATCATAATCTTCATTTGTTCTATGCGGATATCATAATCTTCATCTGTTCTAGGCGGATATCATAATCTTCATTTGTTTATTGCGAATATTATTGCTATTTGCTTTGAAATGTGAATTTGAATATTAATATTTTCTTCCGTCAGTGTGTAATGTTTTGTAATCTCGTGTACAATGTTGTTTCCAGGGCGTTTGTGCTGATATTTTCAATGTGATATCTCTACAACTCTGAGGGGTTATGAGTCTTCTTCATATTATTATTATTATTTGATGTAATGTATACACTCTGAATTCTTAAATATATATATTTTTTTTAATATAGCGTTATACGTTATGGATACAAGTTATTTTTAGCATCTACATGATATCTCATGTATACTCCGTTTCCCGTCTCAATAAATTAATCAGAGTGTAGCATCAGGTTATCATCAGCAAGTGCCGGACAGGTCATATATGAGTATAGCATCAGGTTATCATCAGCAAATGCCGGACAGGTCATATATGAGTGTAGCATCAGGTTATCATCAGCAAGTGCCGGACATGTCATGTATGAATGTAGCGGCTGACAGTTCCAGCTCGATGGTAATTATATCAAAAATGTTTCCATAACCTCCGCTCCCCCAATATAATTTTTTTGCAGAGAACACACGAAAATACCACACGATTTCCCACCCCCCCCCTCACCCAGATTTCAGGAACAAGTATTCTAATTCAAACAATCTAATTGGTATATAAAAAATTGTTTTGTTGTCGTTAACTTTTGTCAAACATTATAAGACATTCTCCTAATTGTTGAGGTAATTTATGGACAGCAAGAATAAATAATTCTGGCATGCACTGATGATGACACAATCTTGTCTGACACTGACAGCGAAACATTTGTTTGGAAATGTAGATTGTAAGCAAGTGCACTTAAATGTGTGTATTCATATTAGTTAGTTAGCAGTTTGCTCCTTTCGTGTTGCAGGGGCACATAGGGCAGAAGTATTGATTCGTCATGTGTTACGGTCCGCTGCCTGAACTTTTAGTTCTCGTATGGTTTTGCAGCCTGTTTTTTCCCCTTCTTTAAGTATGGTGTCTTTTTAGGGTTGCTTTATGCCTTCCTCGTTTTATTTTACCCTCAGGTATGTATTATCATTACAGCAAACAATATAAATTAAAGAAAGTTTGAACACAGTCAATGCAATATGACAACATATTTACATTGCAGGCGAGACTATTTGAATTTGTGGCACTTTATCGCTTTAGAAATTCTTACTGCTTTTTGAGATATCTGAATATAATAGATGAAATTTATAATACAGATTGTCAATAATATGGACACTTAGTATTTAATTTTAATAGTGTAAACAGTTATTTTATAGTTAAAAAAAATGTACATGCGGTATAAAATAAATAAACAGTTTCAGTTTAGCATAATCTTAATGTATCAACTAGGTTGTCAAGGGCAACGAGATGGTGCATAAAACTGAACTATTCTATAGCAGTAATTATCAACATTTATGTCAATAATAATTTTAGTCAAGTTTGTCACCCTCTCCCACCCCCCCCCCCTTCACATAAAAGACCTGATAAATACTGTACAACTTTCTTCGTGGTTTAAAATTAATATCTCATTATTTAAACTGTGAATAATTTCAGATCTTTACCTTTCTGTGGCCCCTGCCAAGCTAGACCGTCACTCCCCCAATTTTTTTCTTCGTTTTCGGTCAGTAAACGTATGGGCCTTCCCCAGAAGGTAATATGAACGTCCATAATAACAGCTGGTAGAAAATGTTTTTTTTTTAAAACAAAAGAGTATTGACCATTAAAGATATCTTTGGAATTTATTTGTTACAAAGTAAAAGGTTCCATCTAATATCGATTAGTAGATTCGTACAATATCGATTAGTAGATTAATATAGTATCGATAATAGAATCATATAATATTGATTAGGAAAGTCATATAATATCAATTAGTAGATTCAAACAATATCGGTTAATAGATTCATATAATATAGATTCAGAGATTCGTATAATATCGATTAACAGATTCATATAATATCGATTATAAGTTTACATCATATAAGTTCTCTTTCCTCATATATATATATATATATATATATATATATATATATATATATATATATATATATATATATATATATATATATATATATATATATATATATATATACCGTACACTCACTCTCCCCTCAACACCGAAAGGTACATTAGAACAGAAAGAAGAAGAAGATTCATATAATATCAATTAGCAGATTTATATAACAGAACTAAATAGCACAGCGAAAACCTGTTGGTGACGGGAGTTGAACAAGAGTTTATTTTAAAAAACAATCGTAAACAAACCTGATTCTACTAAAGTTTTAATTTAACAATGTGCTATTGCTTTTAGGGAGGTACCAGGTCAGTTCTATGACAGTGGTCACAGCTGGAGCTATATTGGCAAGCCATCTAATACCTTGTCATTGCTCATCACAATTTATAGCATTGATTTCTGCCCTATACACCTTATTTGTCCTTGGAAAAAAAACAACGAAGAAATACAGCTTGGATAATAGTTTCAGGTATCAATAACACAGACATACTCAGAAAACATTGCAATACAAAACACCGGGCCTAAATTAGTAGCAAGTGTCTGAATCATGTTGTTCATTTTAAGATGCTTGTGCGCCATACATTAGAATGCAGGACTGATGATACAGCACCTGTGAGATCCTGGTGAACAGGTATCAGACATTTATGGAGGAAAGGTGACATCACATGGGACTATTACCTGAGTCAACAAACAAGATCGATGCTTTATATACAGTGTTCAAACGGAAGGTGAAAATGTATAAATGAGTTCGCATAAGAACGAGATCCAGGTGTGTATAATATGTAATTGGAAGACGAGATGAGAAAGTGTCGATTTGTAAAGGTGAGAAGGGATGCAGGTGTGTTGAGAGGCATGAAAGAATCAAGTGAAGAACGGGGAGAAAGAACAGTATTGTGAGATCTAAATGGATGGGAAGTGAAATTAACTTATGATGGATGGGAAGTGAGATTAAAGTATCATGGATGGGAAGCTAGATCTAGGTAGGATGGATGGGAAGTGACATCAAGGAAGGATGGGTGGGAAGTGAGATCAAGGAAGGATGGGTGGGAAGTGAGATCAAGGAAGGATGGGTGGGAAGTGAGATCAAGGAAGGATGGGTGGGAAGTGAGATCAAGGAAGGATGGGTGGAGGGACGAGATCAAGGAAGGATAGGTGGGAAGTGAGATCAAGGAAGGATAGGTGGGAAGTGAGATCAAGGAAGGATGGGTGGGAAGTGAGATCAAGGAAGAGTAGATGGGAAGTGAGATCAAGGAAGGATGGGTGGGAAGTGAGATCAAGGAAGGATGGGTGGGAAGTAAGATCAAGGAAGGATAGGTGGGAAGTGAGATCAAGGAAGGATGGGTGGGAAGTGAGATCAAGGAAGAGTAGATAGGAAGTGAGATCAAGGAAGGATGGGTGGAGGGAAGAGATCAAGAGTAAGTTAGAAAGTGAGATCAAGGAAGGATGGGTGGAGGGAAGAGATCAAAAGTAAGTTAGAAAGTGTGATATAGGGTAGAATAGTTGGAAAGTGAGATTAAGGAAGGATAGAAGAAATGAGATCAGGGTACACAGTTAGTTGAAGACAACGAAAAAGATGGATAGAAAACGTCAGAGACATCCTGAAAAAATTCGGTCATAGCACAGCCGAGGCCACACATCTGGCCTTGGAACATAAATTCGCGCTCTAATCACCCCTACGCTTAACGGCAAGAGTGGATAGCAAACCAGCTGGGTAAAGACAATAGACAATAGAAGAAAAGTTAGAAGTTATAATGTATAGAGAGTGAAATAAATAAGGATGAATTAACAGTAAGATTAATGGCATGATGGATGGAAAGTGATCAATGGTAGGATGTGTAGAAAGTGATCATGGATAGAATGGATAAAAATGAGTTTAAAGGTAGGATGGATGAAAAGTGAGTTGAACGTATGAATTGAGTTCACAGGTAGGATGGATGAAAAATGAATTCACAGGTAGGATGGATGGAAAATGAGTTTAAAGGTAGGATGGATGGAAAATGAGTTTAAAGGTAGGATGGATGGAAAATGAGTTCACAGGTAGCGTAGATGAAAAATGAATTAAAAGTTAGGATGGATGGAAAATAACTTCAAAGATAAGATGGATGAAAAATGAGCTCAAAGGTAGTATGGATGGAAAATGAGTTCAAAGGTAGTATGGATGAGAAATGACTTCAAAGATGGAATGGATAGAATGTGAGATGATAACTTTTGAGAACACGTAAAAAAACCTGAAGAAATATCAATTATAGTAGGAGAGTTACACAAAAATAAAGCTAGAAATGTAAGAGGGAAAAAAAGTAAGAAATGAGAAATGAAGACAAATATTCATCATCTTCATCATTCTTCTGTCAGACATCACACTACAGCAGCAATAGCTATAATAAAATATGATAGGAAAGTATTACATTTACATTTCAACTTTCTAAATAAAATGTATTTTACATGGCTGTGAACATTCTCGTCCATATTTTTCTGTTTCTAGTAATCTGAAGTCAATACGTAGAGACCCACAACATGTAAATAAAATGTATTTTACATGGCTGTGAACATTCTCGTCCATATTTTTCTGTTTCTAGTAATCTGAAGTCAATAGAGACCCACAACATGTAAATAAAATGCAGATACGTCAAATCACCAAACATTACACCTGTAAATAACATGCAGATACGTCAAATCACCAAACATTACACCTGTAAATAACATGCAGATATGTCAAATCACCAAACATTACACCTGTAAATAACATGCAGATACGTCAAATCACCAAACATTACACCTGTAAATAACATGCAGATACGTCAAATCACCAAACATTACACCTGTACATAGCATGCAGGTACGTCAAATCACAAACATTACACCTGTAAATAACATGCAGATACGTCAAATCACCAAACATTCATCATCATCATCATTAAGTGCCGTCTCCGCAACGAAGGTTGGCTGCAACGTATCTCCAACATCTCTTGTCTCTTGTCTTGGTGGTGCACTCTGCTAGACTGTAATCTGTCATCGTGTGATGTTACTCTCCCACTTGTACCTCTGCCTACCTCTTGCTCGCGTCCCTTTGACTTTACCCTCAAGTAAGGTCTTCAATAAGGTGTCATGTCTTTTAATGTGTCCAAAGTATGTTATTTGCCTGATTTTATTTCTCTTAGTAGTTCTTTCTTCTTCATATTAAGTGTTTTTTAGTATCTCTTTATTTGTTTTCTTCTCTTTCCATGATGTTTTCCCTATTCTTCTACGTAGCCACATCTCAAAGACATTAATTTTGTCTTCCAATTGTTTATTTAGTGTCCATGTTTTCTGAGCCATACATTAATATAGAATAGATGTAGCATTTTATAATTCTCATTTTTAACTTATTTGTAATTTGTTTAAATGTTACTATTTTCCTCATGTACTTTTAACCATTCCTATTCTCCTTTTAACTTCTGTTTCACATCTGCCATCATTTGTGACTATGTGTCCAAGATATTGATAATGTTTTAGTTGTTGTAGTTTCTCTCCATGTATGTTTATGTTTAGCTCTTGTTCTTCTGTGTCTGTGCTGATTATCATGGTTTTGTGTTTTGGATATTGATTGACTTGATCTATTAGTCTTTCACCAAACATTACACCTGTAAATAAAATGCAGATAAATCACCAAACATTACACCTGTAAATAAAATGCAGATAAATCACCAAACATTACACCTGTGAATAAAATGCAGATAAATCACCAAAACATTACACCTGTGAATAAAATGCAGATAAATCACCAAACATTACACCTGTGAATAAAATGCAGATAAATCACCAAACATTACACATGTGAATAAAATGCAGATAAATCACCAAATATTACACCTGTAAATAACATGCAGATAAATCACCAAACATTGCACCTGTAAATAACATCCAGTTAAATCACCAAACATCAAAACAAGAGCAAGAATTTAAATAACTTGACAGTTTGTCAACATGAAAGACTTGACAGTAATCAAAACTCTTGTCACACAACGAAGCCAACAAAGTTATTGATCAGTTTCCACCATATCTGAAGCAGCCTGATATTCTCATGGAAACCAACAGCCAGATTAGAAATACTATCTTAATACAGTCAAATATAACAACATGACCCAGACCGATGTAACATGTACATAAAGGTAAAGGTAGGGTCGCATGGCATCTGCCGTCGGGGATGATGATAACTCTTCATGTACTAAGCCGCAGCAACTATTAGGTAACTATACAGTTCCCTTCTTTGCTGTTTTTTTTTACCTTCCCTCACTCATGCGTCAGGTACTCATTTACAGCTGAGTCGACTGGAGGAGTGGTCGTGTCAAGTGAGAAATCACAACCCGGATTTTCTTTTTTAATGTCCGGACGTGGTTTCGAACCTGGCACGCTGTAACCAGATGATAGCAAGCAAGCTCACTATCCACTAGGCTACCGCGCACCTCCATACTACATAATAACACGTACATAATAACAGAAATTAGATATACATGTACACAGTACAAACAATATAGAATAAATATAATTGGAGATTTTGAAAAGTGTTGTCAAATACGGGAAATGTGTTATAAAAGGATGCGCTATAGAAGGATTCCGCTGTACTAGCAGCATGATAACATTTTTCTACAAGGACAATGACAAAAGAGCACGAGGAAAAACGTGTTGCGTGTGAAATAAGATATCCAAGTAGGGAAGTAAAAATAAAAAGAAGAGATCTCGTAAAGAATTAAGGCATAAGCCACTGGGACACTATCTGCTATGAAATTTATAGAAGAAAGAATGAAATAGTTTGATAATTTCATGAGGATGGATTCAACACTTTCATCTTCTTGCGTGGTAGTTTCCAAGCATATCCATGGCACGACCCTGTTTTATAGAAGTAAATTAACTCTCGACACCATTTTTATAATGTAAAGTGACTTCGAACCGGATATATTAAACAAAAATATTACTCTTATGGGTCGCAACAGCTCAGTTGTTAGTGAACTGGCTTCCTGAGTAATGTACTTTCCTTCTATGTACCTTCTACCTTGCAGGATGGTCTTTGATAAAAAATTACGTCAGCATATATTTCCAAATCAAGAATGTTTTGTCCTTCTTATATTGAAGGTATATTATTTTGGACTTGTAGGAATCTCTGTTTTATTTCTTGCAAGTACATTTATCTCATGTTCACTATAGGCAATTCATAAGAACTGGTAAACACTATTATTCGTAAACTTGGTACTTTGTTTATCTAAATCTGTGGAACGATTAAAATATGTTTTTTTGGTACTTATTACAACTTGCCATAATGTGTGTCTATTCGGTAAAATACCTCCCTATGCAGATTTATCACTTCCTGTAGCTAGAAATGAACTAGGTATTTTATCTTCTAAAATAGTTATCTAAATCTAATAATTAAAAATCATCAACGGAGTTGGGGGTGGCTATTGGCCAGCCTTTTGGTCAAGTTCCTGGTACTAAAAGTCATGTTCCGTTGTGCGAAGGGAGTGAATGTAAACTCCCCATCAAACGCGTCTCTATTCTTTTATCTACGGGCTTGGCGTAGCGGAAGGCGGAGCAGGGAAAGCTCTTGATGATGGTGGCGCAAAAATCAATCTCGCAGACTCACTTTGCACCAATGTTAAAATAATGTTACCAAATTTTCGCGAAAACAGTGATTACCTCGTCCTTAGTTCTGGACAGATTTGCGTAGAGGGGGGTGGGAGATGGGGGACAAAGCTCTTACATTCACACTTGGCGCCATAGGCGCGATTTGTGTGTTCGTGCCTTTGTATATTTTGTCCATAAATTATGCCAACAATAGCACAAAGGGTTCTGAACACGTTTGCCAGTTGTTAACGGGAGGAAAGGAGGAGGTTTGACAGTTGCTAACAGGAGGAAGGGAGAAGGTTTGACAAAATATGATGTCATCAATACTATTTTAAACAGCAATTAAACTGTTTGAATTAGAAAATATTTTCTATACATATAAAGTAGATAATGTAGACTTATCATGTAGACTTATCATGTAGACTTATCATGTAGACTTATCATGTAGACTTATTTTCTGCTTAAAAATTGTTTCCGATGGAGGGGTATTTTTTGGACAAATTAAGTAAAGAGGAAGGAATCTCTGAATTGTTTACAATTGTTGACAAGGAGACAGGGGAATAAAAGATTGGCAAAAATGTGTTGACATTATTGATGGTCATTCCCATGTTGCACACGCTCTAGTTCCATAAAAAGCATAGACCTATATTTACATCCTGCCTCAATAAAATTTGAATACGTTACTGCTCAGGGGACCACATGTTGAGACTGATAAACATGCCTGATTGGATCCATCGTAAAATTATATAGTTGGTTTCCAGGTTTCCGGCGTATCTGAGACCGGATTTTGACGTCTGATTGGTTAGGTTTGACTCACGTGTAACGTGCAACTATTGCCAACTTTTTAGATATATACGCAGACATTATCGCAGAGCAGCTGTAATGAAATGTTTGGAGTTAGTTAGACAAACATTCTGCAAGTATAGAAGTACTGTTATTGGAGATTACAAAAATACATGAGAATTACACAAGGAAGACGATAGAAAAGATGCTTAAATCATGACAGTCTGTAGTATAGAAAACCTATTCATTCATTTATTTTCCTTTAGCACTGAAGTTAGTGCATAGGGCAGATGTCATATATCTCCAATTCTGTCCGTTCAAATGTATTCTGTGCAGTTCTTGAATAGCATGAATATTGTTTGTTCTAATTTCTGTAAATGTTGTTCTTCTGAGTGTTTCCTTTGCTCGACCCATGGCTCTTCTGACTGTTGGTATCCATGCAAGAGATTGGTGGTGTATTCTGTTATTGTCCAAGCGTTGGATATGTCCGATATAGGACCAACGCCGTTATCTAATAACATCTGTGATGTAGATTTTATGTCTCTTCACTGATTTTTTCGTTCAATTTGAATTCGCTCCAGTGGTGTTAGTTATCCTACTAAGGCATTTGTTGTAGAAGCTCAATAGTTTTTTTTTCGGAAGATACAGAACTTTTCCAGATCTCACATCCATATTACACAAATCGGTCGAGACTTTAAGATGTTATCTGATTAATCCTACGATTTAAGAAATGACACAGAACTGAAAATAAAAACATTCTCCATCGACGAAAGTCATTACCGGAAGTCCAGTATAGTTATAGAAGACCTATGCACATACTTAATTAAACATTCATTCGTTACATTTTGTATTATTGTTCTGTTTTCGTTGGTCACTATTTATACTATTTATTGTTTTCAATGTCAGTCATGGACACTGAAGAACAAGAAAGAAAGTTTGCTACGTGTGAAATGAGATGTCAAAGAAAAGTAGCAAACAGAATAAGAAGAAATTATGCGAGAAATGAGGAGATTACATTAAGTGTTGTAACAACATAACGTGTATGTAATCCCTGATAAAGGTCTTTCGGTTAAAACGTCGATTTGTGTGTTCGTGCCTTTGTATATTTTGTGTTATTAATAAAACTTAATTACCACGTTTCACGCTTTACCTGTTGGATTTCAGTTTTGCACAGTAAGTATATATTTTGGAACATCATCAATGGTCAAATATATTGAAAAACAGAGATTAAGTAGCTCTGGATAACCCATAGCCTTTCTGACAAAAACACATGATCTTATAAGTTCTGCAACTGTGACGGTACAAGGACTCGGATAAAATAGCCTCAAATGCGTGGTGTGTAAAGGAGGTTTATTTATGCATGGTTAGTTCCCGAAGAGAGGACTTTTAGTGCGCCAAGTATCCTAGAATTATCACGTCCTGCCAGAAGCACAGTACACTTTTCTGGGTCATCTATATCATTATTCTTGTGTCAGACTTGCTGACCCATTTGATAACACATCTACTCATTTGATGACACATCTAGTATTCCCGTCACCTTGTAATCTGTGACAAAAGGACGAAGATGCAATTTCAGCTAGTCTGCATATCGTCATTGTTCATTGTGATTATTTGGTAGAAAACACAAATAAGAATTTTAGACATGATGTGACAGTGATAATTTTTTACAGGTGTCAGCCTATCCCCAACTTTACTTAGTCACCTCCTATGACATGCCTGGAAGGAAGACAGTGGTCATATTCTATGCAACCTGATCTAGAAGTCCAGGTCCCGGTTGCCACATGAGTAGCACATGAGTACCATATGAGACATTTATGATATCACGGTTTCTTATTTGTTTGCATCGGAATCAAAGAGGCACAGAACTTGTCTTGAAGGCCAAGGTACCAAGATTCACACATTACATTAGAAAAGTATGCATCCTTACTGATCATAAATCAATGGCAGCTTACTGAAAATATAAACATTGCCTATAAAGTCACCAATATGGCCTACAAATGATGGTTGTTCGATACGCCACGAATAAAATATTCTATTAACTTACTGTTGTCTCTGGAAAAATAAATGTTAGTTCATTACGGTAATCCGTGGCTATATCACGTGATTCATTCCAACTTTTTAATATTATTTGTAATTTTTTCTACAGCTTTCGCTACTCGGAGATTGAAAAGTAACTCTGCTGACGATGAACTGCTCCGTGGGCAACGCACTGAGAGCCCCCCTTTTGCCACTAGGGTCGGGGACAGTGAAGGGATATCAGTGTATAGCGCGCAGATCTTTGGATGCGGTAATTTATGCGTCTTTATAAAATTTCGTTTCATTAAATAATGTATAATTTGTTTCGTTAAAATGTGGCCACTGATTCCTGTAATGAACACAAATGTGTGTAAAAATCTTGTCGAAGGAGAAATGCCCTGATTTAATCAAGGAGAGAAAGATGCTAATATTATCTGGTTTAGTGAGACAGGTAATAAATACTTAGGTTAAACAAAACGGGTGGCAATATACATGAATGCAACAGGTGTAAAACGTCTCGGTTGAAGTAGCCAGGCGGTAAAATACATTTTCTGAGTTAACGTGGATGTAAAACGTTTCGATTGAGCTAGGCAGGTAGAAAATATATTCATGAACTACCATATAGTAACTCGTCCTCGCTTGAAATAACCAGATAATAAAACACGTTGGCATGAGCGAACAATGTATTAAAATACAATTAATTTGTATTTATTAATACCGCCAAAGAAAGCAGTCCTGGCCCAACTCTAATGTCAAGCTTTCGTATACTGGAAACATGCTCGCAGAGAGAAAGTGTTCAATATCCGATGGGCTCAGGCAAAAATGGGACACGGGTGTTCAGCTCCAGAACACACTTTACTCCCAAACGTGTGGCGAGACTTGGACGAGGGTTAACAATGTCGGTTAACGACACCTAGGCTAAGAAAACGAAAGTGACGGGTCCAACGCTCCTGTCGAGTTCTTCCTTAACTGAAACCAGCTCATGGATGAGAAAAAGTTCAGCATCAGATGGGCACAGAACGTCTAATTACACGAGGTAAGTTCACTGACTGTGGAACACCTAGTGCGAGATAGACGTGAACGACAATCGTCTCGGCGAGGAGTCACTACACACACCCGCGCGCCGGTCGATAGATAGGCAGGCTGTCAGAGGCTAGGGAAGCCCACTACCAAATTAAAGGCTTGACGAAAATGGATATGCTGGGCCTCAGATGTCCGTGTCCTTGAGTGAGCCAACCGAAGAGCAAATAACACAATTCAATTGTAGAACTAGCAGTACAACGTACTTCACTCCAAATCGGAAATTACACGATTTATTCATTACAGTTAGAAGAAAGTGAACGCAGAGGAAGAAGAAAGTCAG